>JAODJU010000069.1:89795-120205 GCA_026776725.1 Gnathonemus echidnorhynchus
CAAAAAGCAGAGACCTAATCCTGAGGTCACCAAACCAGACACCCTCAACGCCCTGGCTGCACCTAGAAATTCTGTCCATAAAAGTTATGAGGGCAGCCCTGGCGGAGTCCAGCCCTCACCGGTAACGAGTCCGACTTACTGCCGACAATGCAGACCAAGCTCTGACACCAGTCGTACAGGGACCAAACAGCCCTTATAAGGAAGCCTGGCACCTCATATTCCCGGAGCACTTCCCACAGGACTCCCCGAGAGACACGGTCAAATGCCTTCTCCAAGTCCACAAAGCACATGTAAACTGGTTGGGCAAACTCCCACACACCCTCCAGGACACTGCTGAGCGTATAGAGCTGATCCACTGTTCCACGGCCAGGCTGAAAACCTGCTCCTCCTGAATCCAAGGTTTGACAATCCGGCGGACCCTCCTCTCCAGGACCCACGAATAGACCTTACCGGGGGGGCTAAGGAGTGTGATCCACCTATAGTTGGAACACACCCTCCGGTCCCCCTTCTTGAAGAGGGGGACCACCACCCCGGTCTGCCAATCCAGAGGCACCACCCCCGATGTCCACGCGATGCTGCAGATGCATGTCAACCAGGCCAGCCCTGCAACATCCAGAACCTTTAAGGAACTCCAGGCGGATCTCAACCACCTCAGCGACCTCTGACCCTTCCTCATTGGAAGGTTTTGTCGGTGGGATTGAGGAGGTCTTCAAAGTATTCCTTCCACCGACCCACAACATCCCGAGCTGAGGTCAGCAGTGCCCCATCCCCACCATAAATAGTGTTGATGCTGCACTAATTTCCCGCCTTAAGCCATCAGATGGTGGACCAGAATCTCCTCGAAGCCATCCGGAAGTCGTTCTCCATGGCCTTGCCAAACTCCTCCCACACCCCAGTTTTTGCCTCAGCAACCGCCAAAGCCGCGTTCCGCTTGGCCCGCCGGTACTTATCAGCTGCTTCCGGACTCCCACAGGCCAAAAAGGCCCGATAGGACTCCTTCAGCTTGACAGCATCTCTCACCACCGGTGTCCGCCAGCGGGTTCGGGGATTGTCGCCACAGTAGGCACCGACCACCTTACGGCCACAGCTCCGTTTAGCCGCCTCCATAATGGAGGTGCGGAACATGGCCCATTCAGACTCAATGTACCCCACCTCCCCCGGGACATGGGCGAAGTTCTGCCGGAGGTAGGAGTTGAAGCTTCTTCTGACAGGGGATTCGGTCAGACATTCCCAGTAGACCCTCACTATATGCTTGGGCCTGCCAGGCCTGACTGGCTTCCTCCTTCACTAGCGGAGCCAACCCACCACCAGGTGGTGATCGGTTGACAGCTCCGCCCCTCTCCTCACCCAAGTGTCCAATACATGCGGCCGCAAGTTCGATGACACCACCACAAAGTCGATTATCGAACTGCGGCCTAGGGTGTCCTGGTGCCAAATGCACATATGGACACCCTTATGTTTGAACATGGTGTTCACTATGGACAATCCATGGCGAGCACAGAGGTCCAATAACAAAACACCACTCGGGTTCAGACCGGGGAGGGCGTTCCTCCCAGTCACGCCCCTTCAGGTCTCACTGTCATTGCCCACGTGAGCATTGAAATCCCCCAGCAAAACAAGAGAGTGCCCAGGAGGAGCGCTCTCCAACACCCCTTCCAAGGACTCCAAAAAGAGTAGGTATTCTGAACTGCTGTTTGGCGCATAAGCGTAAACAACTTTCAGGACACATCCCCCTACCCTCTCGTCCACTGCAGTAAACCCCAACGCACAGGTGCCCAGCCAGGGGCCAATAAGTATGCCCACCCCTGCTTGGTGCCTCTCCCCACGAGCAACTCCAGAGTGGAAGAGGGTCTAACCCCCCTCAAGGAGACTGGTTCCAGAGCCCAAGCCATGCGTCGAGGTGAGCCTGACTATATCTGGTCGGAACCTCACAACCTCGCGCAGCAGCTCAGGCTCCTTCCCCGCCAGAGAGGTGACATTCCACTCACACTGCACCCGACCCCTTTAACCCCTCCTACAGGTGGTGAGCCCATTGGAGGAGATGCAGAATTACTTGTCTAAATTCATTTTGTATCTGATAGGATATTCATAGAGATGATACACAGCTTTCAAGTGAGATTACTATAAGTACTGTCTGTTGCTGTAATAAAGCACTGCGATATGTGCAACTGACAAAATACATGGAGTCATTATCAGAAGCAAAGCCCAGCTCATTTGCAGTGTAAATCAGATTTTCACTTGTCATTCCAAGCTATTCCAGAGTATTGTGAACCTCTAGTTGATTCTACTTTTACAACTATCAAGCAAGCAAAGACGAAATAATGGTGCACAATGCAATAACAATCTGTACTGAAAACTTCATAAATACTGAATCCATACCTGCCACAGTGCTGCAAGGGAGCCAAGGATCAGCAGAGTGGTTGTCCAGGAAGGTCATAAGTTCATGCTGGTGAGAGTGGAAAAAGACATGCCAAGTTCAGAAAGAAATGCTGGGATTTCTTAAAATATAGGACATTTTAGTTTTCTGTTCTTGCTTGAGAAGTTGAATATTTTTGCTTTGTTCCTATCTATATTTTTGAAGGCCAAATTCAGAGGCAATTACGTATAATGAAGTTGGACATCAGAAATACTCCTGGAGCGGCTTAACATAATGTATTCTTGGGAGTAATTCTTGTAATATATTGCAATATTGAACAAAGGATGCCTGAAGTGAGAGCATTTTGCCATAATCTCTTGCCTTCTACTGACTTGCCTACTATCTGACATGTGAACATATGGAACCCAGACACTATTAGTATCTGGATTCTGGAACACAAAGACCAAGACCTTTTGCATGTCACATTTATAAAAATTTGTTGAATTTCATTTTTTATATTGACTATAAAAGTATATATGAATATATGAATGCAATGCAGCAATAAATATATATTTTCTATAACAGGGTACAGCTCTTTTTGCTTTTGATTTTTTTTAGGTGGATAAGAAGCTTCTTCTGCGTTCCCAAGACTATCCTGCAGATGGCAGCATTTCCCAACATAATTATAACAGAGGCGCTCTACCCAAGGACCATACCTTTCAGATGTGGGATCCTTGCAGTGGAGAGGATACTTCAGCTCAATTATGTCTCCTTTCATCTCCCTGAGGGGGTTGTGCTGCTCATTGTAGAACTGAACCAGCTCTGTCAGGGAAGCAAATTTTTGTCCGCTGTACAGGTCATAGTAGTCTCCCGAGTTTTGGATTTTTTAAATTTACTGTCACTCCTTACCAGTCACGTCTGCCTGACCCTCCTGTTTTCCACCCCAGTGTGGCCCAAACAAGCCACACCTTGCACTCATTTGTCATACCTCTCATTCTTTTCCCTGTGTTAATCATTTCATATATGGAGGATGTGCCCCCCCCATACCGGCAGCCCCCCCTTTACTTCCCTTTTGCAATTTAACGCACTACTCTCATGATATAGATGAAGTGTGTTCCTTGTCTTTTATTGTGAATCTGCACGTTACTGAGGCCAATTCACTGCACATGTAGAGTGCAAGGGTGCAACATATACCTGACAAAAACTGTATTCCTGAATCAGACTAAGTCATTTTATCATGTTATTAGTTAAAATAATGTTAAAATGAATTAGCTGAAATTAAATTAGTCACGGAAACAAACCTTTATCTCTTATCACTGCGGATTTTGCCCTTTTTTCAGTGCGCTCAGTTTTCAGTCTTGAGCAAATATTCAAAAAAACCACGCAAAGACAAACTGACCATTTTCTATTATAAGCAATCCAGCAGCTGGGTTACATTAACCCAGGCTGTGCATCTCTTTTGTCCCAGAGACTGACCCAGCCAATAACCCAGTGGCTGGGTTATGTTAAACTGCCTAACGAGTCAATACAACTCAACAAAATGACCCAACAGCCTCAACCCAGTGCTTGGGTTGAAAAAACATCCCAGCATTTATTAGAGTGCAGGTTTGACAGGCCATTTCTCAGAATTTTCCCATAACTTATAAAGAAGTCCAATACCATCTGAAAGGGATGGTCCTTTGCTATTTCCAGACAAAATTTGGTCAACATTTACTGTAACATTTTCAAGAAAATGTACGTTGAAATCCATCAAGATTACTCGTTTAGCCAGATGTAATTGTTGACGATTTGGCATGATCCTGGGTCTGTCGGTTTTTCGAAACTCTTGCTGGATGTGTTGTCATAGCAGCACATCCAGATCCTCAAACCTGCTCCGAGCAGGTTTGTTCTATGTAAACAAATATTAGCTCACACACTTAATCAGTGTCCGTGCATGGAAATCAGTTCAGTCATGGCCTCGCCATTCATGGATGAGCGACCAATTGCAATCGGTGCACAAATAATAAGGAGGGAATTTCACAATGAGAGGGTTTTGCGCTCATCAATCCTTTATTGTTGCCGGATGATATTCTTCTCAAAAGATACCACTTCAGCCGAGATGGAATATTATATCTTAAAGATTTATTAGCTCCATATAGTATAAGTCCAGCTAGGCGAAGTCGGGCTCACAGCCACACAGACAATGTGCATCGCCTTGAGATATTTACAAGCGGCACTTTTTTGTATACTGTAGGCGATGCAGAAAATATATCAAAGAGTTCAGTTTGCCAGGCAATTCGCAAAGTCTGTTCAGGCTGAAATATTTGTCTGCCTTCTTCTTATTAGCTTCAAAAGGAATGTTTTATAAATATTAAAGATTTCCTGAACATTTCCTATACATAAAATGAACAAACACACACAGACACACACACACATATCTTAGATCGGCGTTCACAGTTGGACTTCTGAGATTCAGATGGAGTTCTAGTTAATTTTTTTTTTCGAACTTTTTTCGAAATTTTAAGAAATTCGAGTTCTAATGAGTTCGAGAACTGAGGTACCACTGTGTGTGTGTTCTGCATGATTGTGTTTGTATTTCATCTGTAATTATGACAATAATAATGAAACAATGAAGATAATACTACATTCAAGTGATAAATACAATAACTAAAAACTACTTACACATTTAAATTTGTCAGACACTTTTTGCCAGCTGTCTTTTCTGGTTCGGGCCGCTTTTGATGCGTTTCCTTTAGTGCATATTAAATCTTTGAATTCATCATACCCCTCTAATAAAAGGTCCTGCTCGGATTGCGTGAAAAATTGCACCATTTTTTGACATTTTGTGGAAGCCAATGAGAGACTTGCTGATCAAGTTTTCTAGACTCGATATACAGTTGTGTTCAAAATAATAGCAGTCCAACATCACTAACCTGATCAATCACCGTTTTTGGTAGAAATTATATTTCTACATGGCAAATTATTTACTAGTAGGTGTAGTAGAGTAATGGAAAACCAACAGACTCAACAGTCATGACATGCATGCTGCTGATTCTGTGTAATTGAATCAGTAATTGAAAGGGGAGTGTTCAAAATAATAGCAGTATGAAGTTCAATTAGTGAGGTAATTCGTTCTGTGAAAAACCAGGTGCCAATTGTGGGCCTTATTTAAGTAAGGAAGGCAGCAAATGTTGTACATGCTGATTATAGTGCATTTCTCTCTGAAATTCTGAGTAAAATGGGTTGTTCCAGACATTGTTCAGAAGAACAGCGTACCTTGATTGAAAAGTTGATTGGAGAGGGGAAAACATATAAAGAAGTGCAGAAAATGATAGGCTGCTCAGCTAAAATGATCGCAAATGCTTTAAAATGGCAACCAAAACCTAAAAGACGTGGAAGAAAATGAAAACCTACCATTCGAATGGATCGAAGAATAGCCAAAATGGCAAAGACTCAGCCAATGATCATCTCCAGGAAGATCAAAGAAGATCTAAAGTTACCTGTGAGTACTGTTACAATCAGATGACGCCAATGTGAAGCCAAGCTATCTGCAAAAAGCCCCCGCAAAATCCCATTGCTGAAAAAAAGACATGTACTGAAGAGGTTACAGTTTGCCAAAAAACACACTGACTGGTCTAAAGAGAAATGGCACAACATTTTGTGGGCTGATGAAAGCAAGATTGTTCCGTTTGGGTCTAGTGGCCACAGACAGTTTGTTAGATGACCCCCTAACACTGAATTCAAGCCACAGTACACTGTGAAGACAGTGAAGCATGGTGGTGCAAACATCATGATATGGGGATGTTTCTCATACTACGGTGGAGGGCCTATTTATCGCATATCAGGGATCATGGATCAGATTGAATACCTCAGAATACTTGAAGAGGTCATGTTGTCTTGTACCAAAGAGGAAATGCCCTTGAAATGGGTGTTTCAACAAGACAATGACCCAAAACACACCAGTAAACGAGCAACATTCTTGGTTCCAAACCAACAAGATTGACGTTATGGAGTGGCCAGCCCAATCCACAGATCTTAATCCAATAGAAAACTTGTGGGGTGACATCAAAAATGCTGTTTCTGAGGCAAAACCAAGAAATGCAGAGGAACTGTAGAATGTAGTCCAATCATCCTGGGCTGGAATACCTGTTCACAGGTGCCAGAAGTTGGTTGACTCCCTCATAGGTGGACATTTCAGGTCCAGAAAGTACAAATCCAAACCAGGATTTCATTTCAACCAACCAGTTCAGCATAAAGAGTCACAGTCACAGAGAACTCAACTGGTTGGTTGAAACGAAATCCTGCTTTGGATTTTTACTTTCTGGACCTGAAATGTCCACCTCTGGACTCCCTACAACACAGATGTGCAACAATTCTGTGAAGCAGTGGTTATTCAACTAAATATTAGTTCAGTGATTCAAAGGAAAGCAAAATCTTAAAACATTTTTCAGTTCATACGGTGAATCTTTGAGTTGGTAAAGAAGAATGTGGACACTGTTATTTTTTTGAACAGCCTAATATTCCCTTTCCTTCCCTTTCTGTAAAAGAATAACACAAATGTGATGAATTTCTCTTCTTGTTTTGATTTGGAGTAGAATTTGTAGTGCTCCCAATGCATCTGCTTGTATGGAAATAAAAACTATTATAAGGATTTTCAGCTTTATTCACTTTTTTAGACACACTGCTATTATTCTGAACACAACTGTATATGGGTTTTTCAAGCAGCGTGGGCACGTAATCATCTTGGATGAATGGATCCAGCTAGACTACTCTACTACACAGCTGTATTTGAAAAACCGATTTATCCAGGATGAGTTTCACTGGCATTAACTCATCCAAGATGAGGCATCTGATCTCAGACGATTTAAGCGACGTTCGGAAAATACCCCCCAGGTTTCCAGAACTATTTATGTTTATTGCACACCTCCATGATGGGTCATCAGAGCAAACACAGCCAAAGACACATTGCCTGCAAATGCAGAACCGAACACTACAGAAAATCCTTTCTACCTCTGGCAATAAGACTGTATAACTCTTCCCCTTTCTATAGGTGATCTTTTTTAGCATTTCTGTCATTAGGTTCTCATTCAGTTTGTACAATATTTCTCATCTGCTTTTTATTTACTCACCTGTATGCTATTGAACGTTTGTTTCATCCCCTCATCACAAGCTGCTATTCATGGCACAAACACTCACTTTTCATAACCACTTGCACTAATAATCTGTTATTTTATTATATCTGTTATAGTAATCCATTACTTTGTTAGATTTATTTTGTTATTCTGCTTGTACTCTACTGTTCTTTTTAAGCTCTTACTGTGTTATCTTTATTAATGTGCAGGGCTCTGGCCCCCCAGAACTGGAGTTGGGCACCCCTGGTTTAAGACAAAAGAATTTCCCTTGGGATACATAAAGTTCTTATCTTATCTTATCTTGCTCAGAGACGTATAATCACTGGATATTCAATGGGTGTGTCTAATATTCAGACAAGTCTGGCCCCATGTGCAACAAAGCTCCATGAATTGTGTGTCGTGACTCATTACTCCCATGATTATCATCAAAATATATCTGCCATTTCTGCCTTTCTGTTGGTTTGTACCAGATGGGACAGCCTCAGATGGGACAGCCTCAGATGGGACAGCCTCAGATTGGACAGCCTCAGATGGGACAGTCTCAGATTGGACAGCCTCAGATGGGACAGCCTCAGATGGGATAGCCTCAGATTGGACAGCCTCAGATGGGACAGCCTCAGATGGGACAGCCTCAGATGGGACAGCCTCAGATTGGACAGCCTCAGATTGGACAGCCTTCATTCACATCCTGCACTGAAGAGTCTTGGCCGCCCATCACCCTGTCAGCAGTTCATGGTTTTTCCTTCCTCAGGCCACTGATTTGGCTCTCATCACACAGATCTGTATCCCTGCCCATTTCTTCTGCATTCAACATGTCAACTACAAGTACTGATTGTTAGCTTACCATCTAATACATCCTAGACCTTCACATGCAGCATCTTTATGAGAGTCAACATTATTAGCTTCCCATGTGGTTGCTGATGATGTTTTGGCTCATTGGTATATACTGCAGGGTTGCCAACTCTCACGCATCTGGCATGACACCATTGGTAGCCTTTCTGACTCCTCTAGTCCAATGCAGCTGCCCTACAAAATCTTATCAAAGTAGGATTGCAGTCTCTCTGATGGCTGTCCAGCAAAGCGTTTGCTGTGGAGAACAAAGGCATTATTATTAGCCTGACAGAAAACACAGAGTGAAGGATAATTAAATACTACTTCTGCATTATCAGCTATAAGTAATTTCCTTCTCTTTCCTCAACTAAACAGGTTGAATAGATTTTTTCATTGGGGATCATATGTGAATATGCCACTTTTATGTCTTAGTTTTTATGACAAAAATATAAAGACTATTGAAAATACTGTTTTGTCCTGTAAAACGGCCTCGGGACAGTGTGAAATGCTGCTGACGTGCTGAAGTACACGTGAATGTGTTGTAGAAATCTGAGCTCCAGCACGCAGGTGGAATATTGGCAATTGTTTTGTGTGCTTGGGTGTCGGGTAACTAACCTAAGTTTATCAACTTTTCCATAATGTTGATGTGTATAACAGAATGTGGTGACCAAGTTGATTGTTTTTAATGGTTATATGAAGATCATACAACATTTTGATGATAATGGTGCATTTTAATTGCATATACTGCATTGCATAGTACAGTACTCAATAGTGGCAGAAACTTTTCACACTTTACCCACGTTCAAAGTAGTCTGACATGCCTTGACATTTTAGTTTTTCTGAAATGCTAAAACATTTCCTAAAATCTCCTCTCCTATTCTCAAACCACTAAGCACAAACCCTAAAATTCAAGCTAAACTCACAAAGCCTTTCTCTCGTCTTGCAAAATCAAACAATCTTCTCAAAACTATATTATCTTTGCTCAAAAGCAAACACTGCTTTCAGATCACGCATCAAGCCAGTTGGTTAAATGAACACTATTGAACAGCCATTACACACTACAGCAAAATATTGAAAACACTACCAGTCAAAACTGTTGTTGGCATGTAAATTGCAAGACTATAGTAAAACAAAAAAGTATGGTCGTCTACCAAAAATATTTGTATACTGTACAGTTATGACTGATAACTAATATGTAAAGTTTGCTGTATTCAGTACTCCAGAAAAGTTACTGTAAAGGACAAAGCAAAAAAGTAAACAAATGAGAGGCATATTACAGTTAAATGTTGTGCAACTGCCAAGCCAGAGTCACAGAAGAATATTCATTCTGCCTCATCACCATGTCTCAGGGCCAGTCTAGCGATGCTATCCTTTGTTGGGCGATGCAGAAAGAATCCTCTGTGCAGCCCATTTGTACCTTAACGTTGAAATTCAACTCCTATTCAGCTATGGCATGTATTCTATGTTCCAGTCACTCTTTGGCTTCTTCAAATGTTTAGAAATGTGTGTGAACAGTTTGAGTCATTGTGTTTAAATGACTACTGTGTGCTGGCTGCGCTTAACTTCTGCTGCCTCTGTTCTCTATTTTGCATCAAAGTTCACCATAGCGCAAAATATGTTTTGATGAATTAGCATTTCAATCTTTCAATCACTTTTAAATGCCTTTAAATCCTGCTCTTTGCATCTGATCATTCTTAGTGAGGCTTTAACAGCTGAGTTACAGTTTAGAAAAGTGAGAAGCTTTTGTCCTTCATTTTATTTGATAATAATCACCAAAAACAGAAAACATTCTGCTCATTGGTTTTATATGTGTTCAAATGAAGAATTGTATCAATAATTTAATCTTTATTCTTTTAATCACACATACCTCACAAACATTGTTAGACTGCTTTTTAAGGTCAAAGTAATCATTGCTTTTAGAAAGATTATAGTAGCGTGACTGAAATATTTTGACTGCTAATTGCACATCAACATTCCATACATACAGTATGCCTCACTAAATATGGTAGTTGTGTCCATACTCTCCTTATCCATGCTGAATATTGTTGTTCGTTACCTAAATACTACTGAGTGAACACCATACTGTATACATCAATAATGTTCATCAAGTATTTATTGCAATATGGAGAATAGGTGTATGCTCTACATCACATATAAACTAAAAATACCAGTGTGTACATTATACAACACAATACAGCCTTTTTCATATATAAAATATCTATATCTGAAAATACTTGCTTCCTGCATCTACACCCTATCCTGGCAGTCTATTGTATAATATATACAATAGACTATATAAACTATATTCCAGGATTCCCCAGTTCCGGTTCTGGAGGGCCAGTCTGCCACATAGTTTGCAAATTTCCCTGCTCAAACACACCTTATTCAGCTCACCATCCAATTGTCGCATTTAGTGTCTGGAAATCTGCAAACTGTGATGCAGACTGGCCCTCCAGAACCATAATGGAGGAATATTCTTTTATAATGCATTAAGCCATATATAAATACAGTATTTGTATTGTATGATATTATACTCTATACTACACGTCGCTCCATGGCGACATGATTGTTAAGATGACATTTAGCACAGGGTTACTGCTAAACTTGAATACTGACATGCAGCCATGTCCACATCACCCTGAGATCACTTTGTAAGTGAAACAAAAAGTATAATAACATAACTACATATATTACAGGACCGTTGTTTCTTTAGTACACAACAAAACAATGAAAATGTTTTAAGCACTTTATTTAGTTGTTGTAGGAACACAAGACGCAAGTAATAAAGTTAGTAATGGTAACATGCCATACAAGTTCTGTGCACTATCCTTCAGGTGTATTTCATTCAAACAGTAGTTCACAAGGGCAACGTTGAAATTTTGCATTTGCACATAAATACGTCGTTGAATATACATACATCAATTTTACCGAGCCCGGAATGTCCATTACACACATTATGTATTTCTGTGGTTCCCAAATTTGTGTGTAGGAACACAGACCTCCATGGGCTTTATTATCAATATATTTATTAGCATCATTAAATAGCCCATTATATTAGCTAAAGTAAGAGCACAGAACAATTTGGATACAGTTGCGTACCTGTGTGTAGTGGTTTTAAGTTTTAAGGCAATCCTGAATTGCTTTCATTCAAACACTCTACTTGCAACTCTTACTGTATTCACAGGCAATAGAGACAATTTTTAAATGTAAGTAACATTTTTATCAACTTGTCTCCATACTTAGGGACACTTGTGTACATTGCAGTGCTGCGTCCTATTAGTCTGATTTACATAACTGAGACACAAAGCTATCCTTGGCTATCATTAGCAAATTAGATATTATACTTAAAATATAAATTTATAAATATGTTCTTTCTGTCCCCCCCCCCATCTGTATCCCTCCCTTGGCACAAAAAAACGGAACAGTGTAGTCTGCTCTATTTCCAGTGTATGATACTAAGTTACCCGCAGTTCAAGTTTCTAATTTCAGTTATCAGGCCTCTAACATATCACTTCCATCTTCATTAAACGAAAATTAAAATGCAAATTATATTTGGTGATAAAACGGGTAAAACATTAAGGCCTTCTCAAATTTATAAGCAAACACATATATTTTAGTGTTAGAATATATATATGTATATAGATAATTTTTGTGAAAATCAATGAAATAGCACATGTGAATAGCAAGGCAGGCATATAATTACATCCCACTAGGTTTGGGTTATAAAATCACCCCTGCAGCTCCAGTCCATGCATTTATTTGTCCATCTGTGATATTTTGATTAGTTTATTTTACTTTGTTTTTTGAATACCAGGGATGTTTAAAGGCCTAGGTTTTATTTAAATCACAAACATTTTAAATTAAAAGCTAGAGCAGACACAATTTGAATACAGTATTCCTTTTTTAAGTATGAAAACACAGTCATGGAAACTTCAGTCTTTCAGTGTTTTCCCATTTTGCCCCCTGCCAGACTCCCCTGAGCGTCTATAAGTCTGTTTCCTCATGACTCCCTTCTCCAGAAACTGCATGACAGTTCATCCTGGTAACAAGGTAACAGCTGTTTTTATAATGGCAAAGTAGAACTTAAAAAAGTGGAAAAACGAGATGAAATGGATAATAAAAACTGAAATTTGTTCCTCCATTCAGTAGCAGCTTCTGTTATGCAAAATCAACATAGTACTTAAAATATCACAGCCTTAAAAAAAGACTTCAAACCAGAGTATGTCCATCAGAACAGACATACTTCTTTCAAGAATGTTGCCAAAAGTGATCTGAATGAGAGAAATAAAAAAGAGACCAGGGATTTGCCAAAAGCAAAGTTCTTGTTTGTCATTAAGTTTGATTAAAAGCCGAGAGGAAGCTAGAGAACAATAGCGAATTCACAGTTTAATGTATTTATGCATCTGTGTGTTACTTTATCTTGGTAAAAATTCAGTTAGCCTTTGAATTACTTAATAGTGTGATTCTTCAGGAATGTCTAAAATTTTAAAATGGTAGGAGAGCTCAACAAAATTACATACAAAACAGAAAAACGTTTTTAAAAAGTGTGCCGTGTGTGTTATGGATTTTATAATAAACAGGTGTGGTATCTTTTGGTAAGTTTGACATGTTCTTATTGTGTGTTCTATTCTGGACACATAGCATGCTAACCCACAATGCACCTGACCGAGCTGCTGAAACCCGCCTCTGTCTGCTGCAGTCCATGTTCTAAGTGGAAAGCAGGCTGTATTCAGAAAGGCAGAGGAGAGCCCATGGGTGACTGTGCAGATACCAGCACCCCGTCAAATTCTAATGTTCAAGTAATGTGCACTGTGTGACGTTCCAATTTTAAATGGGAAAATAAATTACATGTTTGTTGACACAATGTGCACCTGTATTTGGAAAATCAGTTATACACGAAGGAACAAAAAAACTAACAAAAATATACAAAAAGAACAAAATTAAGAACCTTGTGTTTTCCATTATAAAAAGTAATGAAAAGCATATAAAAATATAAAATAATTACAGCAGTAGACATGGTGTGCATGAAGGGTAGTGATGAGTTGGAAGTAGGCTATTGGGTAGAGCAGTGTAGGATTCTGGGACTGTTCAAGGCATCCTCCACTAGGTGCAGCTCCACTCCATCCACACTCACATCCTTTATGCAGCCTACAAACCCTGTGCTGTAGGCCTTGGGCAGTCTGCGTGCAACAGGCAACTCCTCCAAGCCACCTGGGGGCGACAGAGAATGGCATTTGAACAATTAAGAATACTGAAGTAGGATCAAGGAATTGTAGGTATACAAAAGATTTTTTTGAAAACAGGATGGCGTTTATTTAATACAGGTTTGTGTACAAGGAGGTCGAGGTGGGTAAGGAAGGCAAGCAGCTGGAGTGTAGCTGAGCAGGAAGACTAACATGTAAAGGAGGAGGCTAAGTAGGTTGCTGGCTCGCAGAGATGAACCAATCTATTGGCTTCATGATTAAAGGGCTGATCGAGCAGGTCAGCCCCTGAGACGGCACTCTGACACATTTACCGTGAAATCTCCTCACATCTCCTGCAGGGCATCCTTTGATATTTCAACTCAATCCCACTCAGTCCATTTGTATATAGATTTTTCTATTAAGTCAACACATAGTGAATGAATAATCTCTCCTACTCTCCTTTTGGTTCTGTGCCCCAAAATCAGACTGCATGCTTGGGAGATGGGTATATGAACAGGGCCCATTGCACACTGGATAGAACAGAGTATGTAAATAACTGATGGGATATGAAGAGCTCTAGATCTAAGGCCTCCGTTAAGATAATTTATTCTAGCTGCAGGCTAACCATGTACCTGTGTCTGTCTCACGGCTGAAGCAAACCTGCACTTGCTCAAAAATGTATGTAGGATCAGCCACTGTTTCATTCAGTCGGCATCACTTCACCAGAACTACATTTTCTTCTTATATTCAAAAGACCCATAAGACCCCCCCCCCCCCCCCCCCAAATCACCAGGAAAGAACGTAGACCTCACTGTGTTCGTGAAGCTCAAAAGAACTGTCCCCTACTTCAATGAGTTAAGAAGTACAGTTTTTTTCATTACTTTTGAGCAATTATTTTGTTTAAAAATAGGGCAGTCAGTGTTTTAAAATTACCAACTAACCTCTTTTGAAATGACATGCGAGTAAAAGCATCAATGAATGGAAGCTGAGCAAGGACTCCACAGAGGAATAAATTATGAATATGTGTCTTTCTGTATGCAAGATTGTGAGAGTGTCTGTGCTACAGTACTGGAAATATCGTAAGTTAGAGTAAGACTGCTCAAATGTGTCCACAATGACATGCTGAAAGCCACATTTTGCTTTTTAAATTAACTTCATTTCATATTTTTGAAAAATTATGAGTGGGAAAACTGTTATTCCCCTCTGATGATTGTAACCTTTGTCTGGTGGAGAGGTTTACATCACTTAAGCAGTTCCTGAGAGAGTCTATGTCATCTGAAGCTTTAACTCCCTGTGGGGAGAGGCCAGACAAACCAAACCGTTATTTACAGTATGCAGCCTTCTTAGGGAATATGGGTGAGCTGCCTGAAACAGCTTATAGACTTTGTGCTACTATTGGGATATGATGCAGATGAGAGCATGAGAAGCCTGGCCTCCTTGATCTAAACAGGGTGGACTTCTAAGCAACCCGTTTTTGAACACAAAAATTTTCATTAGTGTACATGGTACTAGAACATTTTGGAGCAAATGTCTTTGATCAACTGTGTTATCTGTGTTTTAGACACTCAAATGAAGAGAGAGGCAGAGCTAGATTCAGCGAATGAGAAGAAGGCCAGATGGCCCAGAGCGACACGTGTAATTAGGGTAGCTGGGAATGGCTGGTTCAGGCTTCTGTGCAATATGGATTCATCTCTCACCTCTGGAAAAACCTCTTTCATGTGCTAAGTAGGCTGGGAACGTTGAGTTTAAATCGACCATGTTCAAGACCTCAGTCATTGCAGAAAATGCGAAGAGCCGGATAGATGGCAATTGGTACCTGTCATAATGGGAACCCTAGGACCTGCTACCAGTATATCTAAATAAAGGAAAAAACTGTGCATTCTAAAGCTGCCCACGTAACAGCAGACTGGCTCTTTATAGGCAGTGGTGGCTTTATACTTAGTGACTTAACGGTTGCTGGTTCAAAGTTTGGAGATCTGAAGGTGCCTTGAAATAGCACCATTGGGCCTGTGGATCGAGAGAAGTCTGTTAAGGTAGTTTGGATATCTTATAAGGATGCCACCTGGATGGCTATTCCAGGATCATTCCACTGGCCGAAGCCCCCAGGGCAGGATCATTCCACTGGCTGAAGCCCCCAGGGCAGGATCATTCCACTGGCTGAAGCCCCCAGGGCAGACCAAGTTCATGGTGGAAGGATTATATCTCCCATCTTGCTTGGGAACATCCAGGGATCCCCAGAACAAGAGTGGCCAATGAAAAAGAGATCTGGTCTGACCTGCTCAGCATGCTGCCATTGTGACTCTCACCAGGAGAAGCAGCAGAAAAAAAATACACTGTACAAAAAATAAACTTAAAGAAACACTCAGATCTCAATGGGAAAAAATCATGCTGTATATCTATACTGATATGGACTGGGTGATGTGTTAGGAATGAAAGGATGGCACATCGTTTGATGGAAGTGAGAATGATCAACCTACAGAGGGCTGAATTCAAAGACACTCTGAAAATCAAAGTGAAAAAATGATGCAGCAGGCTGGTCCATTTTGCCAAAATTTCATTGCAGCAAATCAAAATCATACTCAGTAGTGTGTACAGTATCGCTCTCATGTGCTTGTATGTGTGCCTGACAATGTTGGGGCATCCTCCTAATGAGACGACGAATGGTGTCCTGGGGGATCTCCTCCCAGATCGGGACCAGGGCATCACTGAGTTCCTGGACAGTCTGAGGTGCAACCTGGTGGCGTCGGATGGACCGAAACATAATGTCCCAGAGATGTTCTATTGGATTTAGGTCAGGCGAACGTGGAGGCCAGTCAATGGTAACAATTCCTTCTTCCTCCAGGAACTCCACTGCCGTGCACCAGGAGGAACACAGAACCCACTGCACCAGCGTAGGGTCTGACAATAGGTCCAAGGATTTCATCCCGATACCTAATGGCAGTCAAGGTGCCGTTGTCTAGCCTGTAGAGGTCTGTGTGTCCCTCCATGGATATGCCTCCCCAGACCATCACTGACCCACCACCAAACCGGTCATGCTGTACAATGTTACAGGCTCCACAGCTACTCCAGACCTTTTCACGTCTGTCACATGGGCTCAGGGTGAACCTGCACTTTGCTGTGAAAAGCACAGGGCGCCAGTGGTGGGCCTACCAATTCTGGTATACTATGGTAAATGCCAATCGAGCTCCATGGTGCCAGGCAGTGAGCACAGGGCCCATTAGAGGACGTCAGGCCCTCAGACCTCCCTCATGAAGTCAGTTTCTGATTGTTTGGTCAGAGACATGTACAGTGGCCTGCAGGAGGTCATTTTATAGGGCTCTGGCAGTGCTCATCCTGTTCCTCTTTGCACAAAGGACTAGATACTGGTCCTGCTGATGGGTTAAGGACCTTCTATGGCCCGGTCCAGCTCTCCTAGAGTAACTGCCTGTCTCCTGGAATCTCGTCCATGACCTTGAGACTGTGCTGAGAGACACAACAGACTTTCTGACAATGGCACATATTGATGTGCTATCCTGGAGGAGTTGGACTACCTGTGCAACCTCTGTAGGGTCCAGGTATTGCCTCATGCTACCAGTAGTGACACTGATTGTAGCCAAATGCAAAACTTGTGAAAAAACAGCCAGAAATCTAAAATGAATCCAAAGAGGAGTCCCAACAAACATTTAGGTGCATGTGTGTGAAAACAAAATGGAAATGTGACGTACCCAACCAGAGTGCTCCATCTGTGTCCAGCTGTGTGGCTCCCAAAGGAGACGACCCAGTAACAGGAGCCTCATTACCCACCTGAAGGGAGCCGTCCTTCAGTGCTCTGAAAATGAGGCAAAGTACAGGTAAGAAGGAGAAATGACACTCTGAAGACGTCTCAGGAGCACTAAAGCTGATTACCGCTACCAAGACCCTAAATGTATTTTACAGTAGTTTGAAGTGGTTTTTTGTGCACCAAAATAGAACAGAATATATAGTCATATGAATTTATTTATATTCCTCCCATACCTGCTGGCTTTGATGCGGACCCAGCGATTGGTGTTTACGCGTACCGATGACTGCAGCACCACGGGCTTAGAGCCTAGGTCATAGGTCATCTGCACACGGCCATCCACCACGGCCAGAGCAATGTAATCGGAACGCTCCACCCCTTTGCCGCTCCAGAGGATCAGACCATGTGAGGCTTCTGTCCTGATACTCATCTCAAATTTGTTCACCAGCAAGGCCTTCTCACTGTTATGGGCAGGATCAGAACAAAGTTAGCCTCTATGGTGCATTTCAACTTTAATCCTGCTCCGACTGGCTCCAAGCAATTCTACAAGCTTCCTCCTAATTTCTCATGCCGTCTAAAATCTCATTGATTCCACAGCCCGCAACATCTGTAAAGAATCTTTTACAATATCAAGGGGTAGCAATCCAATTGGGAAGGGAATTAAGGCCCTTGATAGATGAGACTCAAAACTTGTCCTTCAATACCTCCCAGGAGAATGAGAATGAGGCCTTACAGAGGGCTGTGGATATGTGGCCTGCACCAAGTTTGAATTCATCATTGCATCTTAGTTTTGTGTAATACAGATAGCGCTTGTGGCCAGTGATCATGGCCATTGGCGTCAATGTTGAAAACAACATTAACGTGGAGTTAATGGTACTTGGCAGACAAACAATTGGCAATAAACAAGGTACATAAGCACAAGAAGTCAGCATAATGCAGGACATTCAACCGACATAACATGGAGGTAGAACAAAAAGAGAAACAGTTAGTACAATGATCACACACTTGAATATACAGGAGGTAAAGAGCTAGACAAAAAACAGCTGCCAGCTCTCCATACAGTATCTATTCTCACTAGACCAGAGTGCAGAGAGATATCAGATATTGGCAAACTGGATAAGTACTGTCTATCATGCTCACACGAGGCTCTAGTTAAGGCCTGCTGGACACGGACTAGCTATCTTCTGGAGAGGTTTTCACCAGCATATGCGAGGGTTAATCAAGCTTTAACGCGGGTCTAACAAAATACACACTGCTGCTTTTCCCCTGTCCACTAACTGGAGTACCTGGCTCAATAACTAACGCATCTCCATACACTCTAAAAAACTGGACAGATAAACCAGAACACGTGGAGCAAGATGTCCTTCTAGAAACATTATGCTAATAACTGAAGTGTGCCAACAGTTACTTTAAAAGCAAGGCTTGAACTGGCTTTTCTGTTTCTTATTAGAACTAATGCCCCACTATAACGCTATTGAAAAAGACTAATTTCTACACTAAAATTCAGCCATAGCCTTCAGTGGACAGACTTTTGTTGTCCTCATGTGCTATACTGTAAACAGTGTTCATTTGCCCTTCGCTGCACTGCCCTAACTTAAACCAGTCTCCACACATATCTTAATCTAAGTCATTAATTCTTATCTAGGCTGTTATAAAAATTTTCAAGATCTCAAAACTACAATAAGTGTGTATGGCTTTGCGTGTGAAAGTCAAAACACTAAAGCAACTAACAATTTGAAAGAAAGTTTATATTAAACCTCAGGAACATCAAGACCACGGCCTGGTCTTACTTACCAAGTTAAAGGAGTTAGTGACGTGTATATGGGATTTATTTTTATTAGGGTTCAATGATGCATCAGAGCACATAATCCAGTGGGTGGATTTTGTGCTGCAACTGGAACCAAAGTGTCACTTTCAACTATATGCAGTGTTTATGGCATGGTGCAGGCTACAGGCCATCACAGAAGGTTTAACGGTAATTTCCATCCCGGATTAGCCCACATAGCAGGGAGGGAGAGGGAAGGGGCAGCATGCCACTGGGATATAACACTGCTCAAAACTCACCTCTGGTCTGACGGATTCTCCAGTGACTTGGGACTTAAGGAGCAGGGGAGAAAGTGAAGGTCATGCAGTGAGTGAGAAGTAGCAGGAGGAAGAAAAAACTTCCCGCCACAATAGGGGGGTAAAGAAGAGTGAGAGAAAGGAAAGGGCCCCGGCAACCTTAGCTTGACTGAATTTAATAGACTCTCAGTTCATTAAATCCTCAAATGGGACAAGGGTAGTAGAAGAGTAGAAGAGTTTGAAAGAACTGTGATATCTATGCAAGACATATTCAGGTTGCGTAATACAGATATGAATATATAGGCAACAGCACTGCATGGGTGGATGAATTCTAAGGCATATGAGTGTGCTACAGTCAGTTTTTGGGAGATGATTTTGCCAAAAACAGGACAAACAGACACTTGAGTGGACATCAGACATCTAGTTAGGAAAGAGCTCTTGAACTCTTGAGTCCCAAAGATGACTTCCATAGTGACCTTACAAATCGTAGTGAGAGGGCTCTATTAACCCTCTTCAAGCTATGCTCACGGCTGCTGGGCTTCATCCAGCAGAAGTGAATTTTTGTACATACGACAGTTACATCAATTTAAACCTTGGGCAGTCCTTCGGCAACTCCAGTAGACCCTAGCCTGTTCTCAAGGCAACACTCACGTTCTGAATGTCTGGAAAATTCCATTTGATCATTTTGTTCTATTTTAACATAACACAGACTTAATGAGCTGTTGTTTTTTGTCCTGCCTCAGGCTCACTGCCACTTGGGAGATCTGATCAGCTACACCCAGTATAACCAGGGCTCCAGCATCTATATTTTGTGGGGTTTTACAGTTACTTACCAAGATTATGCGCAAACAAATATTTTCTTCTAGATTCACAACAGGTTAAGACATTCAGTGTTTACAGGGTTAATATGTGACATTTATAGGTATCTCAAAACAGGCAGTTAGGCTTTTGTGCACCTTCCTAATATGAAAAACAACCATTCTCATAAATCTTATTATACTGTAGATGGTTGTTTTGAGGAGTTACCAAAATAGTGAATAAGATTACAGACACTTGCCTTTAGGGTGATGGTGTGTATTAACACATTAACTTTCAGGGCATGATGCATGGTCGAGCATCTAACTTTCCAAAAACAGCTCCCTCTTATAGGAATACATGCAGCAACAACAATCCTGATTTTTACACACATTATTATGAAACTGGCCACGATGCTTGTATTGCATGCATCCATGCACATACAGTATCAATTCAATTCCTGGATGTACATAAACAAATGATGTGCATATGACTGACTTCAAAATCCCTAGCCTAAACTGGCTGATGTACAACATGAAAATATTACTTTTGAGGAATGTGGAGTTAAAAGACTTTTTATAACACTTTGACTCTTCCAGATTACTTACTCTGGGATCTCATTGGTCAACTGGCTTGAGTAGAAAAGAAACAACAGGAACATTCATATAAGACAGACACTGGCAGATAGACAGTCACACAACAGACAGGACAGAGACATAAGAGACAAACAAAGCGTTTCTATAGGGAAACTTGACATAAAAAAACAAGCAAACACATTAAGGAAACAAGAGAACCCTAAACTCATCAACTGGTGTCTTTATTTGTTTACTTATTATATACAAGCATCACTGTAACTACAATTTTACACTAAAAAGAAATGTGTTTCATAAAAAAAAAATAAAAAAAATTCTAGCAGTCAGCAAATTAAAAATACACTATACTAAAAATGTGTCAGTCTAATTTCCCTACACTAAACCAAGTTCACAACATAGAGTAACCTGTTAATGGATCCCTTGAATTCTGTGTCACTGCAGTGCTCTCTTCCTATCCTGCGGTCATATATTGCCAACTAACAAGGGCTGACACTAATTATCCAAGCCCTTGTAATCTGGACCTTTGCCTTTTCCTGAACTCACGCCGAGGCTTCTACTGGATTTCAGGAAGGGTAATTAAGAAGAGGGAGACAGCCGTTAAGCTTTGTTGGGGTGTTAAAATGTGGACTAATTGAATGCTTCTGCGTGTGAGGGTAGAGAGGAGTGAGACTGTAACTGGAATGGCAGCCTTGCTAATTAGAAAAGTGTAGCCAAACCTGAAATGGGGCACTGGAAAGTGGGGTCACTAACAATCCGGACAAGATTATGAACGGAGAAACTGAGAATAACCTGAAAACTAGAATAAGATTTAAACAATGGCCCTTGTCACACAGTTACATGATGTATGAACACAGTCCTCTTGTGTAATTAGACATAGAGACAGAGCCAGTATCCTCACCCCCCCAGCTTACCTCTTAGTAATTGCATTGTGGTATTCAATGAATGTCCTCCCGTCAAAGGCAATAGATTCTGCCTCCCCAGCAGATTTTTCGTGAATGGCTGTGTGGAGGTAAAAAAATGTTTACGTCCTACGAGGTACAGTAAAATCCTAGAGCAAAGTACTTCATCTGAACTTCCCCTTTGAGCAATCCAGCTGTATAAACAGTAAAATGCAGGGGGGGTCAGCTAATGGCAGCAGCTTCCACAGCTTATAATGTCATAGTGGCACTGACTCACCATTCTGACATTGTACCCCACTAAAGCCATGCTGGCACACACATTCATGTCCAGCACCTTGGGGACGGCAAAGGCCACCATTCTGGCAAATTCCCTTGGAGCATGGGTGATACGGGTAGACAGAGATATCTCTGGAACGCACAATGTTGGCTTGGGTCAGGATGGGGGTGCCCATCAGTGTGATCTAAGCATGAAGACAGAAAGAACAGTGGATTAACTAACCAATACAGTTAAGCTTTTGATTTTTTATACTGTGGATAATATATAGACACACACACACGCATGCAGAATTCAATCTGAACATGTAGTAGGCTGCTTTTAAATGATTTTGTATTATACATACATACATACACACACACACAAAGTATAAAAAATACACTTTTTTCTTTGTCCTACACACTGTTCTGAAGCACCACCAAAAAATGCCAAATCTGGTGATGTGCAGAAGACCATCAACACAAGAATTTGACGTAAACTGTACTGTAAACAATTAAGTTCTTAGAATGTTTTAGGTGAATATACAGAAATGTTCTGTAAAAAACAAATGTGTTAATCTTGATAAAAACTTTATTATATTGTACTAATTGTATTATATTTTGTATGATATATACAAAGCAAGGCAGGCCTTGTGCCCCCTATCTGCACTCACCGACTGGATGGCCCCTTTAAAGCCGTCTCTGAGAGCGGCTGCCCTCGCCAGCCTTCTGAAATCTGGGGCTCCTCCCACAAAGAGTGAGTCCTTTAGGTTTAGAATTGTGTGCTGATCCTAAAACACAGTGGAATACAGTGACTTTTACTCACCACAAACTTTTCTGTTCTCTCGCCATTTCTTGGTAACTGGGAAAACATTCTACTGGTACACACACATATAAACTATCATGCTGTTTCAACAAGAACCATGTAAGTTGCTTATCCTAGTGAATCCATGATCAGTCATTTTATCATCATTATTATTATTATTATTATTATATAGCCTACTTTAACTATCCTGCATAGAGTACCAATCAAAAGTTTGAGTAGACCTATCTGAAAGATTACCTATGCTTTAACTGTATTCACTTGTCTTTTCTTTAGGAGTTCAAATCTGAGACATTTGGGTCCACCTGCCATGGATGTGCAGGGCGCAGAGTAAATGAGTGCATGTCAAACGCAGTGGAGATCTGGGGCTGCTTTGCTGGTGATCTTTACCAAATCTAGGGCAATCTCAACCTGCATTCCTACCATAGCAGGCTTTCAAGGGCAGGAAAGATTACAGTTTATGGTTCATGAATGTTTCATTTTTCAGCAAGACACTTATCCGAAATACACCTAAAATTGTGATCAAACCCACAGAAAATCTATATATTATGAACTGGACATGACAGCAAAATATGTCACGTAATATCTTTATATATTGTTATATAGTTTCTTGCTCAGTCTTGTTAAATGAATGATTTATGTTTGAAATAGTTATCAGGACAAATGCTAGCTAATTTGAAGACTGTGGAACAATTCTCACTTATTTAACACTACTTTGCTATTTCACCTTTTATTTTATACAGTGTTTTATATTCATCCCTCAAGTATTTGTTGAAAAAAAAAAATGAGTAAAAACAAAAAACTTTTTCAACTCAAATTTTTGACTGGTACTGATAAGATTCCAAATAATTTGATTTCTTTTGTCTATTCAGAAAAATACCCCACTTCTATGCACAAAACAAAGCAACTAACAAGAGATAACAAAAGGCTATGTGATCTGAATGGCTCTCACTGAAAGATGGTAATGGATGGTTATTATTGCTCAGACAGCTGAAATGTAGGTGAGTTATGTAACTGGTATATCGTTCACACAGGAATGGGTTTGTCGTTCCTGGGGCTCCACTTAAAACGTCACTCAGATGTTTCAACAACTAAAGTTACTAGCGAACAGTGTCTGGAGATTATAGGCAGCTAGCTGGTTAGTGGAAAAAGCTGGTTCACATTTGTAGTGACCGTTTGTGGACAATGGGGCCCCCACACAAATGCACGGTTTGAGTGGCAATAAACACCAATGCTGCATTTACACTATAGATGGCTACGAAATATGTGTTCCGACTGCATATACATCCAGGTATGCTTCAGCAGGACTTCGGTGGAAGACTGCATCATTAAACCCTAAAGCTGTCTTCTTTAGGGAAATAATTGCTCAGAGGAAGAGCTGAACTAATGTGTTGGAAAACAACACATCAGCTTGACACAGTGGTAACCGATGTCATCAAATATTCCCCCCTTGATCCTTCAGAAGAGAAGTACAGTGGGTTTTGTAAGTGCTCTGTCCACCATAGATGTGCCCAGACAGATGAGCGGGGTTGTGGTCTGGAGGAGGCCAGCCAGATGAGGGGGATTCTGTTCCAGGGGCTGCTTAGTTTGCCTGACTCAACTCTCTGTTGCACAGGCTGAGATCACTGAGCCAGCTCCATGTCCAGCTCCTATGCAGCTGCAGAGTGGAGGAGCTCTCGCCAGGGAGCATGACGGTATATGAGGTCATGGGAAACTAGTGAGGTGAGGTGGAGTGATTTGGGGATGCACAAGAAAACTCTGTATGGCTTTGCATTTATACACGTTCTCTGAATCACTTAAACCTTCTCCTCGTTTTTGGCTACATAAACACCATCAACTGGGTGCATGTTTTGTTCACCACACTATTCTCTGTGAACTCTCGACACCATGATGCACAGAAAAGATGGCTGTTCCTGAGATGCTGGAACCACCAGGCATGGCACCAAATTAGTTCAGGTGTCTTAGCCATTCTAGATAGTTAGTGAACCTCCTGTTTTTGGTGAGGAAACTTGCATGTATATGTTACACAACCCAAACATTGTAAAATATCTTATTTTTGCATCATGATATACTTGAAACATTTCAACTCAGTTCAACTCAGGTGAAAGCCAAACAGAGTTTTCTTCTACTACTTTAGCTAGCGGAATAGGAGCTAAGAAGAAGACAGAGAACTGAAAAACACATTCAGGCATGGAGTAAACCAACTGAACAAGTACAATTAGGTCAGCTCACAGAGGCCCCGTTTAATCTTCATGCCTTTTCTTATGATTGCCAGCTAAGAATCTATCCCATGCTTTGTTACTTCCTTATGATCTACTTTGGACATAAAGATGGGCTGGAAATGAAGAGTGGGAAGCTACTCAGTTGTAGAGGGACATGACGTGCTGGATGACTGATCAGAACTTAGGTCTTTACCTTACGTGACTTCTGAAATCCGGACAGCACGCAAAGAAAAGAATTTGTAGAGGAATTTTAAAAATACAGCAAAACAAAATGAGAGAAAAACGATGCCTGTAATTAATTGGGAAGGAATTGGTGCAAAGAATAAAGATGAAAACACACTCGGACCCAAAGGCCATGTGCAAAACAATGTTTTAAATAAGTCTCTCTGTTCCTAAAACTCAATGTGAGGGCTGAGTAAACCCATAGTAATATTCTGACCAACCCCATACCCCAATGAAACAATGCTTCTGAATCACACTGAAACTCAGTACTGCTTCTCTTATAAAGATACTGGCATGAATCAGGCTGTGAAAGACCAAACCTGAATTCCTCCACTTAATTTAACTTGATTTACTGCCTCTGAGAGCAGCATCAAACATATGTAGGAGAAGAAAATCCCTCCCGTTATATAAAGAAAAGACTTGTGCTAGAATTTATGCACCTATGACGTGTGAGTTAATAATACATCTGGGTATATCTTCATCCATAACAAAGAATCTACTTTGTAATTACCGGAGACTCTCCTCTGACGGTGTCTTTTCCGTTGATGCTGATTTCACCCTTGCGGTTGGCACGTTCCAGGTTTACCGTGTTCCAAACATTCATCTGGACCTTATTCTTGCTCCTGCACATAAATATTATGAACAGATATTTCATACAGTACACACTACAGTATGCTAGGTATATGCTGGTTATAGTCTGACTGTGTATTTTGCATGTGACAAGTAGAACCCTTGAATACATTACATGCCGACCACAGCACATAGCTCTTGATGATCAATGGGCCTAGATCACGGCTAGAAGGAAAACCCATTTGATGAGGCTACTGCGAATGATGTTAAGCTTATCAAGTGACTGTTGAGTCCTCCTAAATAAATAGGATGCATACCTAATGAGAGCTGAAAAGCTTACCTGATGACAGCAGGACCCTTGCCCAGGTCATATCTAAACTCCAGGGTGCCATCATTTAGCGAGAGAGAGATAAAGTCTCCCTTGCCGTCAGTCTTCTGTCCATTGTAGAATATCATGCCATTGGAGTCATTAGCCAGGAAAACAACTGTCATACTGACTTTGTTCCTAAGGAAAACACCCAGAAATGAATATGGAATTGCAGTGAAAATTTTTCATTACATCTCTTGGGTGTGGTATAACTTAATCAATATAATTCCTCATTGCGGTACAATATCCACCCAGAGGCTCAGATCTTTTGTGGGTCAGTCAGCCCAGTGGCCCAGATTCTGCTTAGGTTACACAGCTGTCTCACTTACTGCAGGTCACTTCCATAGGTGTGCAAGCCTTTCAGCTCCAAGTAGGAGTTTCCACTGAAGAAGGGGATGTAGTGAACACTCTTGTTACTGATGAGTTCTGCCAAAGACAATGACCTCATCAGTCAGCCTAGTATGGATAGATTATTTATCCCCCACCCAGCTAAATTTAGCAACCCCGGAACTTGCAATAGAGCTGTGACACTACACTCATGCCAGAGCCCATCAGCACAGCTGCCCTGTTTTCTGACTGCCAGTGACATTGAATCAGGACATGTTAATTATGGCAGAAATTGGCAGACAAAATATTAAAAGCTAGTTTGCAGTTGAGTAAAAAAAAAGCTGTTGAATGCAAAACCTGAATGTATACAAAGCTGAAGACATAACTGATGTTGAGCCTCTCCTATTGCAGTGAATTGTAGAGTCATTGCCCTGCTCTGGATTCAATCTGCCAGGCCTACCCTGACACCTCAGTGTGCAGCCTTAGAGAACCTTAGTGCAGTGGGCTATCACACATTCTGTCCTGAGACTGTGCACTTTGACCCGATAACTGCGCAGGGCACAACTGACACTACAACAGCCATGATATTATTATAACACTCAGTGTGTCGGTTGCCTTGGAGACCTCCAATATAAGTTATGTCACATATTACTCTTTAATTATGTTCAAAGGCCAGCTTTTTAAAATGTTAAATAATCCTTAACATTTTTCTTTAAAAAGTTTTTAGGCTGATGTAGCTGTAAATATTTTAGCTGACATCTGAGATCTCTTTTTTCTAATTTCGCCTCTCTCTTTAGGATTTCTTGCACACATGCTTAGCATTCTCCCACATGGTGGGGCAAAAAGGAAGCTGGAGGAAGCAATAGGTGGAGAAGGATAAAAAAAATAAAAAAAATCAGACACGGCCAAATTAAAACACATCACTTGTGGGCAGGCCTCTTTTGCCAGAAGCAATATCCAAAATGGAATAAGCAGCAGAGTAGCCAAATCTGCAATTTAAGCTTACTTTCAAGGAGAGAGATAATATGTTTGATCCCCCCATTTTGAATGGCTATATATAGCAGGGAAATGGAACATCACACAGCCCTTGACAACATCCTATACAGGACAGAAATCATCCATGTTATTTCTGTGACTGTATTCTGGGTAAACAATACTATGATACGTTTTCTTCATTTCTTGTTTATTCCAGCTGGATTGCATAAGTAAATTGTTGCACATGGTTGACAGCGCCACTGTCACTGTGATGATCATGAGGTTTGCTAAAGCAGCAGCCATCAGGAAATTGCCATACCTCTCTCACAGTGGGTCCCCTCACGTCCCACTGGACACTGACACTTATATTTGCCCTCAGGCAGCACCTGGCACTGTGAAGAGGGGTGACACTTGTTTGGGTCACACGGGTTGTGGGTCTCAGCACACGTTGGACCTGAAATAAACAAACAAACAATAAATCAATTATAAACAAGAACAATAATTAATTGATAATAATAATACTGATGATAATACGTACAAAATTACACTATAAAAATATGCATTAAAAGAAAATATGAATAATAATAATAATCAAGAGTTTCCAATAAATTTTCCAAGATTATTTCAGATTAATGATTAAAGACATTATTCTGCATCTCATTTTAGATGTAACACGGGACAAGGGCTCTGATCTGTCAAAATGTCCCTCTTCATTATTCCAAGGCGGGGGAATGTGACAGCCATTTTCTTGCTGGTTTTCAGCACTTGACAGAGTCATGTGCATAAGTGGATCATAAAAGTCATAAAAACTGGCCGTGCACCTAAAATAAGCCAGACGCAGTGGGGTTTAAGTATATAAATAAATGCTACAACCATAAAAAAACAACATACTAAAGATATGAAATAAAAGCTAACAATGTAAAGAGAAAACAGGTATTAGATGTGACCTGCTTTTAGTTATGAGAATATTATTAATGAACTTTTTCCAAATGCCGTGGGGAACACTGAAGCAAATGAAAGTGACCAAACGTCTGCAAGCATAATTAATATATTTCCAAGTGGGTACAAGAACTGCAGAGGGAAGAGTGTGGACGAAATATTTCAGCGTATTCACGGGTAAGTACTAGAATAAATTTTATGGTCATTATTATATATTGTTTTTGTGATCTTATTGAAATGGTAACTTGAACAATTACTTTGTTCTGTAATGTTAACACTACAGTGTTATGCCTTTTGTTGTTTTTACAACAAATCTGGTTTAATCACACATTAGTGAATATGTCATAAACGTAAATCGAATAGAATCAAAACATAAACTGAATAAAATCGAGCACTTCTGAATCAAAATCAAATCAAATTGTGAACTCAGGTCTGATTCCCAGCCATAAACAATCCCTGTATGTTCCTCAAATAAAAACATTCATGTTTTGGAATGTATCTTTATAAGTTAAAGCCCTTGTGAAACATGACATGTGAATTTTAAACTTGCCCATTTTTACATTCAACTATTCTTTTTAGTTGGAAGTCATTTTTTATGCATTGAATGAAACAAGTTGGTTTTGTTTTCAAGAAATTATACCCATATGTTCCACAAATAAAAAGATTTTGGTATACAAGCCTTTGGCCTTTTCTTTAGTGGTTTTCACAATTTGCTTCCAGTGACTCTACATTTGTAAATTTGTGCTCCATTTCGAGCTTTTTAAACATCTCTCCAAATATGGAAAGCCGCAATGTAGTATGTCATATCACATTCTTTTCGTATTGATATCGAATCAAAATTGAATCGAATTGGACTGAACCAAACCGTTCGATTGTCAGTCCCAGCCCCTCTGGTTTGCAGGTGTCAATGCTGGGGACGAGGTTGGCACCCACCTGAGAAGGCGCTGGGGCACTTGCAGTGGAATGTGTCAGCCTCTCGGACCTGGCAGGTGGCATTGTTGCGGCAGGGGTTGGGTAGACAGGGGGTCTCCCCGCACTGGGTCACCGCAGAGCTGTGAAGCACCTGCTGGCCATCATTTTGCAGGTCATACACCATGTTGTTGATGTCGAGTGTGCGGATGCAGCCCACCAGGCCAGAGGACACGGATGTTTTCTCCTTTACTCTGTGGGGAGATTGTACTTGAAGTATCAGTAACACCACTTTAGTGGGCACAAATAATGTAGTCGTACACTCTTACTTAATATATTAATTACTCAGAAACTAAGCGTGAGTCACATCCTGATGCCATGGTCATTATCATTAATCACTTCATACCGCTTCAGTTACTGTATTTTTCATGATTTGTACTTCAGCAGCAACTGAGTTACCAAGTTCCTTGTGCCCCCTCAAGTAAAGTGTTACTGAAGTATCTTCATCTCCATCATCACTCATTTAGAAAATTCAGAATATCTACCCCAGGATATGCACTGCTTCATATATTAAAAGGTTTAGAGCAATCCAGTTTTTTTTTGCAGTCAAAACTGTTACATTTTTGATAATTTCAGTATAATTACAGGGAGATAAAAACACAATGTAAAGACGTTACTGGAGGTGATAATTAAGATGACTGGTGTGTAGAGAGCCTTACTCCTGCAGCAGTTTATCAGACACGCCCCCGATGAAAAGGTCTGTGTCCAGGTTGAGGCCCTCGGTGCCGGCCGGACTGCTTCCCTCCACGCTGGGCTCACCGTCCACACTCAGTACCGCATGCCGGCGAGTACGTATCACCACCAGCTGGTGCCAGCGGCCTGGCGTCACACGCACTTGGCTGACCACGGTGCCGGTACCCGAGCCGGTGTTAAACCTGCACACGGAGCAGACAGACCACCCCCCAGAGAGATGCGGGGGGAACACTGCTTTAGAAAGAGCAACTCCCTAGTTATGGCTGGCAGCCATGAAGTTTAGCACCAGCCAGCACAGATAGTACTTTACTTAAAGTGCCTTTGAGTAAATTTTTCACTATATAATACAGGGTTCTTCAAATCTGGACCTCGATTCCAAATCCATGCGGTGTTTTCAGTTCTCCCAGGTAGTTAGTTTAATAATTACTGATTCTGATTGGTCAGAGGCTTCACACCTGACTGACA
>JAODJU010000069.1:130397-164864 GCA_026776725.1 Gnathonemus echidnorhynchus
GTGGGGGGGGGGGGGGGGGGGGGGGGGGGGGGGGGGGGGGGGAGCACAGACAGGACATACTCTGGATGGGATGTCACTGTACACTGTAATGCAGAATGAGATAAGGAAAAAAATAGCCTACCCTACAACATCACTGTCTGAAACATTACCAAGCCAGCTGTGGGAACTTGATTCTGAATCTGTGGTATTGCAGTTATACCCATAGTTCCATGTAACTTTGAAAATAAAAACACTTGCAAGTCGCTGCCCCCATCACTAGTGAAGCCCATGTAAATAGGTCTTTGATTGCACTGTGCATGCGCTTCTTCCAAATTTTCATTTGTTCTCTGTATTCATTCTTCATCCTCAAGTTGAGATCATCCCCCAAACCATCAGCTGCTCCACATGGGAGAAAAAATAACGTCCACACTAACATTAGCACGTCAGCCATTCTGTCCATGCTATGATCATACCTATAGCCACTTTCAAACAGAAACTGAAACTGTCCTAGATAAGGGCATCAGCTACTGTAGTGATCGACTTCTGAGTAAAGCCCAAAGCTGCTTAGGCTCCACACTGCTCTTGGCACACTGGGAATTTTCCCAGCAGGCTGATGGGTTTGCGTGCCAGTGAGCTGTGTGTCTGCCTGCTGTTTCTTACCCCAAACATCTTGCACAAACCGTTTTGTCATGCACCAAAATTTACCATGAGAGAACCCCCCCCTTGTAAATTTAAGGTCCAGGGCTGACTTTTAATGCAGTAGTTAATGCAGTAGTACTGATGAATATACTGACATAGTATTCCTGCCCAAAAACACCACTGATTATTATTATTATTATTTACATTAATATAGTGCCTTTCACAGGAGGAAAAAAAGTATAACTGGTATGCGAAGGACCCAAGGATCCTCAGATCTGATCGCCAATATGCTTCACATTACTATAAATGAGCCTAGATGCCGCCAGCACCAGTCTGTGGATTGGGGTTGGGGTTAGAAAGAACGTGGCTTACCAGCTTTTTAACAGGGAGGAAAGAACACGTGAAGCTGGGATCCCACCATCTGTCAGCTGCCTTCTTTCTCACTATAAAATCTACCAAAATCCAAAAGTTCCCAGATGGCATGGGCGCCATAGGTCTGACTGTCATAGATCTAACATGCTGGGACCTACCAGAGAGAGATCGATGGTAGGGGTAGAGCACTTAGTAGACATCTTTCTTCTTACCACCCATTTGAAATTCAGATCCAGGCAGTCTGTGGTTGACAATTAAATTTCTGCAGTCCACCATCACCAATAGCTTAAAAAGGGAAATAACTTTACCTCCTTCATTAACCCGGCAGAGGTTGTTACTACTACAGCAAGGCGGGAAGCTTAACATGTCACATCAAATCCTAATGAAATTCTACTCAGTTAACATTAGGTGTGTTTTAACCACCTCACTCACCACCTGGGTGCCATCCGCCTCCTCCCTCTCCAAAACTAGGCTGAAACAGGTGGTCTGCTCTATTGAGAACATCATTGGCTGTCAGCTACCATCTATAAAAGACTTCTTCACAGCAAGGGTGAAGAAGTGAGCTGGCAGGATCAACAAGGATCCCACACACCAGCAGCAACCTCTTTATGAAACTATTGTCACAGAGGCAGTACTGTACAAGTCCATTGCTGCTCAGATTACCTCCCATTTTCGAAGCTTCTATCTTGACGCTATCTGGTTCCTGTAGACCAACTCCCCACCTCCTCTGTGTTTCCTTACCCAATCACAGCACATAACTTCAGTTCTATGGTGTGTTGTACTACTGCTCGTTTTTGCACTTATCGTTTTTCTGTGTGCTATGCTGCATTGCATTGCTGCTGTTGTTGTACTGTTGACTTTTTTCTTTGTTGTATAGTACTTTGCATGACAATTACTCCTGCCCCTTGTTTTTGGCATTTGTCTGTAAGGCATATTCAGTATTTAATTTGTCTGTATTGCTGTATTATATCTGTGTAATGTTGTTCTATTACAGCTGCATAATGTAATTGTGATGTTCTTGTCCTGCCCAAAATCAAAACCAATTTCTGTATATTTTGTGTATGGGCAATAAGGTGTCCTGAGTTCTGAATTTTGCTTTGTCTACTATATTCTTGTTACCTCTTTGTCTTTGGTGGTCAATGTGAGGAGCACGTCCCACTATTGGGGCATGATAAGCTTTCAGGGAGTGCGAGAAAAAAGTTTGTTTTCTTGATGTCTTAATTGAGAGGCAGAACTTGGGCAACATCTTAAGTAACAGGTACTGTGACTATTTTAACCCCCTTTAGCTGTAAAGTCTTTGTAAGCATGGATAGGTTTGTAAAACACGAGAAAAGACTCTGAGAATTTACCATCATCATCATCGATTTCGAAAAGTAAGGGCCAAAAGTATGACAATAGTTATCTTCAGTTTGGCTTTGTGCTCTGCTTCCCCAGTGGAGATGTGCTAGCAAATGAAGCTTATAACCTTGAAATTGGGAATCTAAACACTGAACACTGAAATGCAATGCAAAGAAAAGGCTGGAATTTTTCCAAACTTAAGCTATAAGCTTAAAAACAGCAAACATATATCTGTGTCCAGTAAATGTATTGTTCTTTCTACAATCTACATCTTGCAACACATTTGAAAACTTGGCAAAACTAGGTGATACGTCAATTTTGCCTACGAAAAAGACATAAGTCAAATCATGTTTGGAGATTATTTTGCTCAATTTTTAGTGAGGTCCCCCTTTAAAATGACACCATTAGCTCTTGTTGATCTTGTGAGAGATATTAAGGATCAATTCCTAACCTACGTTATGCAAAGCCTGGAATATCTATTGTGGCTAGATGACACTACTGATGTTTCTGGGCACAATTGCTTATCTGTGTCAGTAACTGAATGACAGGGCACAGAGGATGACATTCTGTTTGTCAACCTTTTCAATCTCACACAACTGGTGAGGCATTTTCTGATAAGCTGGATAGTTCTATCTTTGATGTTATGGGAAGAAAGTACCTAAGCCATTGGAATCTGTTTTGCAGTAGGCAGTGCAAAAGGTCAGTTTTATCAAAGGGGTATGGTGTTTAATGGGGTAAAGTGTTTCTTTACACTTTTTGTCTTTGTTTTTGGGTTAGTTAAGGAGTTGGGTTTAGTGTATTGTTTTGGAGTTTCTTTTTATTTTGGCAGAATAGAAAGTTTCGCTTTTGTAGAGGTGTTTTGTTTATTGTGTTGGCAATTTCCATGTCTGAGCTAAGTGTCCATCACCAGTAACCATACCTGTAAATAAATCATATTACAAGTACATTTACTGTAATTGGTTTAATCTTTATCCCCTTCACAACACACGTACACTATTTTTCTGTTACGGTATACCCCTAGACTGTACTGAAACATTTTCATTGTCGTGTCAGAAAAGGGGTCCAAACATGAGTAGCTATATTTTCATATGGAGGTTCACTGCTATCAAGAGGGAGACTGTCACATTTTTTGTGTGAATTATGCCAGGAGACCAAGCCCTTTTTTAGCTGATGCTAGAATGTCAGCGTTTTCAAGGTGTCCTGATGACCTGTATAAAAAGAGTGACAATGAAACATGCATAAAATAGAAAGTGCAAATTGATATTATAGTTATTGTAATAATTGATTGAATAAACACATTGACACTGCAAAGCTATTCACACTCGGACGTGCCATCATCACCTACCCTCAGTCTTAGACTGGGGAGCCCGTTTCAGTCCTGGCAGGAGACCAACACGTGAGTCCCGAGAAAGTGCAGGGCGATGTGTGCTCTATCCCACGGCTGAGCTCCGGTCAGTACCGAGATCGCCCCCTTCCTTTATACTAAATTTTGGGCATTACATTACATGGCCAGGCTCCCCCCCCCAGGCAATGCGTTCTCAAATTTCCAATTCTGTCCGAGCAATGCCGCCTGCAGTTTCAATCGGAAAGTTTCTATAATCAATGTATCCCCTCCTCCTGAGGATGGGGGTGAGCGTTCTACACACACTGACTAACTAGGTGCAGTTCCCAAAATAATTAAACGAGTATCTTTGAGCAATGCTTTCCCTTCCCATGAAGATAAGGTAGGTGTCTCATACACTGACCAGTGGTGTACAGAACATATTGAGCAACACCTTTCCCTGTCTTCAGCAAGCCCCTCCGAAACCCGGGGAAACATGGTAAGCGTCCTTGAATAGGGTAAGCATCCCAGAACGAGGATTCTCTCACATCCTCGGATAAGGATACTCTGAACCCAGTCATTTGTGAAAAACAAGTTATATAAGTGATCAGAAAGAGAGGGGAAAAAGCCATGCTTATGTGGTTTTATCCTTAATACAATAATATTATAGGTGAATCATGGATGACATATCTGAATCTCAGGATGATCAGTCCATACACGATCAGAATCAATCAATACTTCAATCACCTCATAAGTATGACAGTAACAGGAGGAGAATGATTAATTCTAGGCAACATAGTCGGCCGTAAGTGTGTCCTAATACAAATTCACTGAATACATTGATGTAAGGGAGAGATGCAGACTTGTTTCTTCTTACAAACAAAGCTAGTGCCTTCATTGGCAAGCTAGATACAGTATTTGGCACAACTGGGTCATTAACTAAGTTTGGATCAATTCCAGAGCTTCGCCCATCAAATGTGTCTGCAAAGTTTGAAAAGTGTCTGCGACAGCAAACCATTCCCAGAACCACATGCATTCCACACCCAGGGAATACCACCATTTAAATAATTCTATCAGCATTTGCCTGTAGGATCTGGTTCCTGCTGAAAAACAACCTAACAGCACAATGCTGTCACCATCATGGTTAATAGATCGGGTTCTGATATGTGGACCAAATGCTGCATTTAGTTTGCCTAATGCTTAGCTTTCAGGGCAAGAAATATTCATCCAGAAGGTCTTGGTGACAGTCCTAAATCTGAAGATTCACTCTCCCCTCATCACATAAACAGACAGTGGGCAGTAATAGTGATATTCCTCTTCACTTTGCTTGAAGGCCTATATTTTTCTTGTCTTCTATAACTGATTGAATTTGCTGTCTTTGTTGTGGTGACACATTCTGTAAAACATATTATTTATTCCCCATTGTCTCAGCTGCAGAAGCATTTGATTTCGACACTGTATGGTTTGGCTTGGAGTGTCAGCTTATTTACTGTCACTAAAAGGACATTTCCTCATCATTAGCATAGCATTTTTTTATTTTCTTTAATCTTGTCCACTAATGTTTTGTGGCATTGTTTATATAAAATTGACACTTGTTGGTATAGTAAACAAATGCATGTGACATGGGGACTGGAGGATTCAATTGGCAGTTCATTGGCACCATTGGGATACAACAGTCTCTCCCCTTTTCCAAGACCTCCTGTCCCAAGACAACTCCAAGTGGTTTCACTTCTATTCCACTGTGGACAAAATGAGTAGTCTGGTCCAAGGACGCCGCAGAGCACTTTGGGTTCTAAGATGACTCAAAGCATAGCACTTTATCCCAACATAAACTCTGCACAACACAGAGCATCCACTACAATGGACCTGTACCCTGTTCAGTCTGGTTTCCATAAACATCACAGTACTGACATGGTTCTTTTGTGAGTTGCCAATGATCTCCTCAGGCCCGCTAATAATGGTGTGCTTAACATTCTCCTCCTCCTAGACCTGAATGCAGCATTTGACACAAAATCAGGTTCTCATTTCCCACCTGTCCTCTATTTGTACTGAGACAACTCTTCTATGATTAAGGTCATATCATATACATGGAGAACAATTTATCACTCTAGGCACATGTCTACCTCTCCTGTTACAAGTGGTGTCCCTCAGGGATCAGTTCTTGGCCCCTCTTCTCCTTTTCATTTACATCCTTCCGCTTGGTCAGATCATTTGTTGTCTTGCCCTTCACTTTCACGGTCACACAGATGATATTCAGTTACATGTCAGTTTACAATCCCCCACTGAATTCCCACCCAAAACACTAACAACATGTATCTCTGACTTGAAGCTTTGGATGTGCAATAATGTTCTCAGATTAAACATTGACAAAACTGAAGGTTTAGTTGTCGGTCTTAAATCTTCATTACCCAAGACATCTGATTTCTCCATCTGCATTGATGGTGTGTACATTAAGCCTGTTTCTGTTATCAGAAATCTATGAGTACTACTAGACCCATCATTGAACTTTGATCAGCATATGAAGTCCCCCCCCAAAATAGCATTTTACCATGTTTATAACATTGCTTGCCTTCGGCTCTTTCTCACTAGTAATGATGCACAAACTCTGGTGCTTTCGTCATGTCCCGTATTAATTATTGTAATTCCCTGTTCATTAGCCTACCTGGAAAATCTGCTACGAGAGTCCTCACCCATAATAAATGTTCTGCTCACATCACCCTTATTCTCTCACAGTCACACTGCTTACTAGTCCTGTATTAAACTCACAATCTTGCTACTCACTTTCAAAGCACTACACGGCCTTGCACCGCTTTATCTTACTGGCCTCCTGACCCCTTTCTCTCCCCCTTGCTCTCTTTGGTCATCTAGCTGTAATCTGCTCCTTGTTCCTCGCACCATGTTTCTCACTAAGGGTGGCTTGTCATTCAGTGCCACTGCCCCCAAACTCTGTAATTCTCTTCCTCAATCTCTCCATGACTCTAGATCTGATTTAAAGACGTTCCTGGTTAATTAACATTTCTATTACGAACTGCTTAGATCTTTCTTTTCCTTGTAAAGTGACCTTGGGTTATGAAAAACGCTACATAAGTGCAATTTATTCTTACAATTTGTTTATCATTATTATTATTATTATTATTATTGTAGCACTGGGGGTACCGATCGGGAAGCAACATGCTGAACTGGTGCCAGCCCTGTACATAATGTAAATAGCTGTGTGTAGCTGGTGCCTATTGTATTGTTATTGTGTTGTATCATGGTGTCATGCATAGTGTTTAATGCTATGTGTCGTATATAACGTGTGTGCACCCACTGTGTGCACTATGAGTAGTCAGGATGGCCAGCATGGTGAGCAGAGTGTGTCGAGAGTGCGGGTCCTTGGTGGTTGGTGTTTGGTCCTTTTAAGGGCTTGAAATAAAACAGTGTTCCTGTTTAAACTAAGCTTCCTCGTCTCAATCCTGCCACCATGACACCTGGGTCTGCAGAACGCTACATTATTATTATTACCCAGGTTTTGGCACCACTTGTAATATTTGTACCTGCTGGGATGGCAAATGGAAGGTGGGTTGGGAGTTTATTAGAACTGTTAAAATAGAACCAGCTGGGTAAACAGACCAAACATCCAAAACACCATTTTGCCTCTAAAAAAGACAAATTGAAAAGAATCTCTTTATATTCTTGTCCTCTCGCCTCACCTTCCCAGGGAGCATCAACTCCATCCTCCATCGAACAGTTCACATTTTCAATCAGCATCTCATTCATTGAAAAATCCTAAACTAACCTCTACAACTTCATTTTCAGAAGATCCTCACTTTTCATTCCATCCCCATCTACAGATTATAGACTCCACCGAGAGTCTCCTGATTTGGTATTACTGGGGATAAATGAGTTGCGGAAAACCCTGACTTTGTAAGTATGATTTTTTTTATGCAGTGACTTCCTGTTCTTCCTTGACTATGGGGAGTCTATAAAATAATGATTAGTCTCCTTCACATTTCCGTCATTCTTTTGAACTGTGTTTTTTATTTTATTTTTACCATATTAATGAATGAACATTTTATAATGCTGCCGAATGTACTTCCTGAGATTCCACTCACAAAATGTAATGTCCAGTCATCACCCTGATTTAACGTAATCTCTTGTCTTGTCATATTCCTTCTGCCTGGCTGGCTGACCAAAGTATTTACAAATAAAGAATGAAAGGTTATCTAGATTTGTACAGCATTTAAACTTTCCATTTATTCATCATTAGTAACAACTTATGCACAATGTTTAATGAAAATAAAAACACAAGAGCAGAATTGTGTCCACAGCATCACCACCAACAGCAATATTATTATTATTATTATTATTATTATTATTATTATTACTACAATATCAGCACTATGAGTAATAAAAATAATGTGGTAGTTATGGGTGTTTTTGCTTTACCTGGGATACAGTGGGACATAGTCTCTGGCTCTACTGTAAATGAACTTGAGATGGTGGAATTAGTTCAAGGTTGCTTTTTTACTCAGTTTGAGAAAACCCCTACCAGGGGAGAAGCCATTCTTGATCTTGTTTTATCTAATAACCAGGATAGGATTGGAAAATTAGAGGTTTTAGAACCACTTGACAGTAGTGATCATTACCTGGTTAAATTTAAATTTTAGTGTCTGAAGAGCAAAGTCCAAAACAAAAATATACATTGTTAGGAAGGATAACTTTAATGGTATGAGACTGAAACTGGAAACTCTAAACTGGATGGAGTTATATAGCTAAACTGTTGAAGAGGCATGGATTTAAAAAAAAAAAAAAAAAAACATTATTTCAAGCACAACAGGACTCATACCTGTTTCCAGCAAAACTCTCTCTCTCTCTCTCTCTCTCTCGCTGCAGGATTGTGGGTAATCGTCTCCCATTCTCGGTCTCAGTCGGCGTCTCCTATGCTCGGTCTCAGTCGGCGTGCCTCACTCATATAGTCAAAATCTAGTAGAAAAGCACCACCCAAATAAGGGTGTAGCAGTGCGAGCGATGAATCTGTTTAACGACAATGCAAATGTCCAAATTTCCGCGAAATCGAAAAAGAAGGCAAAAGCGGTGTCAATGGATAGGTTCCTTGTTAAAGTTGCACAAAAAGATTACAGCGAGCCAACAGATAGCAGTGATTCCATTAGTTATAGTGAAAGTCATCCTACAAAATAACCCTCCTCTTCTCCTCTCTCTCGTCTCCCTCACACCATCCACGATTCTTTTCAAAGGTGAAGTGCAGGTTAATTTGTTTTATGTATTTTTACTTTATATTTTGTATTCATCATTTTTATATGAATATTTTTGGGTTGTGGAACGAATCATTTGAGTTTCCATTATTTCTAATGGGAAAATTCGCTTTGATATACGAGTGCTTTGGATTACAAGCACATTTCCGGAACACATTATGCTCGCAAACCAAGGTACCACTGTATATGGAAAAGGTAAAAGATGCAGTGAACAACTAATAACACAATCACAAACATGAACATGCTATTGGGAAGACTAGAAAAACTAATGGAAGTCATGGCATTTTGGAGGAATTTTGTCTACATAGTTGCCAGGAGTCATATAATAATAATTCTGAATGAACATCTGACCTACCTTTGTCGCAGCCATTGGCACCCATGTGGGTGCCATTGGGACAGAGGTTACACTTGAGTCCCTTCACACCAGTCTTACAGGAGCACAGGCCGGACATTTGCTCACAGTCATCCCGCACTGAGCCCATGGGATCACAGTTACATGCTGGAGTGAGTAAGGAAGAGAGGAACTAGTTGCTGAGGGCATGATTTTACAGTTATCCATTTACATCCTTAGAAGACTGACCTGTTAGCTTTCTACCAAAGACACACACACTCTTCAAACTCTATGCTACCCTGCAAGTGACCTTGACTGATCCTGCAGCTCAACAACGCTGTAATTCTTGTTTCATTCAGGCAAACCTTAATCAGGAAAACTCCATCTAGACTTGGCAGAATTCAAATTGAAACACTTCCAAGGACAAAGCTCACTGTATTCCCTTTTGACGGAAACAGGGCAATATATAAAGCTAATCTCTTCAATAAAATTCCTCATTGATTACAATATATTATGTAGACAAACTAAGCCACTGATAAGGGTGGCAGCTATATGTGAGGCATCCAAGGAGGGTCCCTTACGTGTGCAGCCGCTGCTCTTCTCTGTGGCAATGCCGCGGAAGTTCCAGAAGCCTGGCTTGCAACGGTCACACTTCAAGCCACCAACGCCAGGCTTGCAAGAGCACTGGCCACTGACAGGGTCACACGTGCTGCCGTAGGAGCCATATGGATTGCAATGGCATGTACCTGTGGGGCGGGTGACAGAAGCTCATGACATCACCAGCTACCAAAATTATTTGTGTATCCACAAGTCACAATTCAACTTTATACAGACATTCAACGGGAACCGAAGGGACATATGAATATACATGCAGCAGGGCGTCAGCTAATATGATCTCAGTTAAATTTATTTCAATACTCCATGTTAGGTGTTGCACAGTGAATAATGCATTAATAATTCAGAAGAACAGCAAACCCAGATTTATCTGTGCTGCACCTGTAGGCAGGTCTGGTAATATCAACATTGCATGTTATGCACACGCAATTATCACATTGCTCAGATCATGAAGGGCAGCTGGGTGACACCCGTCATTTATGCGAAAATATTTTTACTCTATCAAAGGCAATACCGCTTAGCAAGCTTTACGACTGAAATGTTCCTTTTCAATATTATCTAGTGTACTATATATTTATAATGTGCTCTTTGCCTCACTTGAGCTCTGCTTTGGACAAAAGTGTCTTGCAAAATAAACATAAATGTATATAAAGTGTATTAATTTCTTAAGGCATAGTAATATAGTATTATGTATAACATGCTTGCTGATACCTTATTTATTTAACACACAACAGCAATTCCTATTGAATATTTTGATCAGTTCCCACTGATGATGATGAAATTTCGGGTGATTGACTGGCACTCACTTGGGCATCCCGCTAAACCCACTCCAAGGGCCGCTGTCCTTTTGTCGAGGCAACATCCATAGGTAGTCTGACTGCAGTCTTGGCTTGTTTCAGGACTTGGTGGGGAATTCAGTGGGGCTGCCAATAAACACGTGGCCATAAGTAAGCATACCAGCATTTCAGGGGGACACGTTTGAAAGGGGTGGTTTATACAGCACGAAGCAAAGATGCAAAAAATCCCAAGAAAAATGCAGGAATAGAATCTGGCACAATACAGTGAGAGGTTTGAGGCAGGGAGTCTGAGACCTGACATTCTGTGCTGGAATAATATTCATGTGTAAAATGCAGATAACGACAGTTTGAAATAGAGGTATGGAGGTGGATTGTGGACTTGCCCAGAAAACAAACTTTGCTGCTCGAGTCAGAAGTATGACAGCTCATTCTGCGTTCATTCTGATGAGTATAATTCCCCGATTGAGGTTATCTTTATCATATAAAGCTTTCCAAGGACAGCAGTTAGTAAGACATGTATGGGTACAGCTATGATAGATGGCCCAAGGAAAAGGAATATCAATTATGAGAAAGGGTTGGACAAGGACAGAGAGAATGAGACGTCAGATTATTTAGTTTAGATAATGTATTGTCATTTTTGATCCTCGTCACTTGGTACAATGAGCTGTAGATGCTGGGCTATGGTCAGCGCTACAAGAGAGATAAGTGGGTGGTTCTTCGAGAACACATGGTCATGTGACATGGTTCATCACCCCCACCACTAGGCCTTACACTGAGCTGTATTACTTTCCATCCAGACTATCTTTTTATCGCATCTCATCATATTACTTAGAGGTAGGGTGGGTGGACGTGGTGAGAGAGCAGACATGGAGACTCACCCATACAGGGCCCCTGGTTGAGTATCTGCAGGTGCATTTGCTTCTCGCACTTGGTCTTCTTGAACTCACATTCACTGCTGTAGTTGCGCCCATCAGAGCCACACACCTGTACAGAGTACAGATGTACAGGACGTAGATGTTGGTGAACTAGGTATAGGGAGTATCAAGAGAGGCACTGGACTAGGCGTGATTCATAGTACCTGACTGCGTGGGGCACTGTGGCAAAGGAAGTCGCACACACAGCGGTCGTCCTCTGCGTCTTCGTCCCATGAGCCCCCAAACGTGTGGCAGCGTTCTTGATCACAGCCACTGTCGGACCCTGAGCCAGAGCCACCAGATCCACATTCTGCAGAGCAAAGAGACAATGCTCAGATACAAGAGACACACATGTCTAAGATGGTCCCTGGTGACACACACAGACCAGCCACAGACCCTCACATACTCACATCTCCAAAATTTCTGAAAAAATAATGTATCATAGTTTAACTGCATTGATGAGAATTTTCTTACTACATTCATGGGGGACCACATAAATTGGAGGTATTGCAGGAGTGTTGACAAAAGAAATTAAATTAAATTAATTAATTACTAAGTCAACATATCATTTAAATCTAAATGTTATGACTTGCCTGATCCTTAAAAAATCACCTTGCGACCCAACGTTGAAAACTACAGTCAGTGAATTCAGAGGTTTAGCTGTGTTTATTACAATACTTGAAGGCAAACTTTCAGAAATTATAAAAAATATTGGGTCTTCAGCATATCATTTATTAGAGTAGAGAAGTAGAGAATTAAACTAAGTGCAAGAGATTAATGAAAAACCCATTCAGATATTTAAAAAGAAGGTAACACTTTACGTTAAGTGCACCTTCATAATGCATTCATAGAACATTCATAAGCAGCATGCAAGCACACCTTAACATCCTAACATCCCTTAACAGCTTTACTATACATTAACAACAAATATTACATGATTACACAATTATAATATTTGTTATTATTATATAATGTTTGTTATTAATGCATATTATAGTTGTTAAGGGATGTTAGGATGTTAAGGTATACATACATGATGTTTATGAATGTTTTGTGAATACTTAATGAATACATTATGAAGGTGTACTGAACGTTTTATGAATGCAATATAAAAACATTATGAAGGTGCAGTTATTGTAAAGCATTACCAAAAGGAAAACAAATTTAGCACAAATGGCACAATTCACAGTTAGGCCTAGTTTGAATAAAAAAATACTTGACAGAATCGCATGAATCACATACATCTTACTAATCAAAAATGCGGCTGATGCAGTATTTTGAAGGAAATTGTTTCACACCACTCCTGATACAGCACAGGATGCATGATACAAAACCTCATCAAATACCTAAACCATGGTGTCATCACTTTATCTTAAGCAAAGGTTAGCCACAGCTGATGAAGACCTTTCACTGCTACAAATGGGCAATTATATAATTGCAAGTATATTTGTACATTTAATGTCTGATGTATTTTTGGCCTGCTTGGTTCATATGGCTGCATTTTTCTGATATTAGTAATTTCATGGATCATAAAATGTCACAGGCCGTGGCATTATTATACTTAGTGTGATATAGCTGAAAAATGTGATTTCTTATTGTCCAAACTGATCAGTGGTTTTTGTCCATCATGGATTGCTGTGGTATAAAAATATTTTGTATTACTTACCTCTTGGTAACATTTCATTTATTTTATTAAAAAAAATGCTTAAATTGTAAATTTCATAATTGTATCAAAATTATTTAAATTTATGTTGAGAATCTTGCGTCAATTCTGTTACCATATCATACCTTCACTTTAAATTGGTGGAATTATCTTCTACAACTATGTAAGCTACAGGAAATGATGGCACTTCCTCTTACTGATAAGATCTTAAGCACATGGAGGTATGTATACTCTTCTCTTATTTTAATATAAAAAGTACTTGGACCAAGAGTCTTTTTTTAATGTCAAACTTGTTACCACAATATCATAATGGAAAGCACCATTGATTATTGATCAGATAGAAGTTTATTTAACTCTTTTAATCATGATTTGATTAGTGCCATGTGCTATTTTCATTTATGGAGTGTTTTAAAAGTTTAAAATTGCCCGTTCTGTTACCGTCAAACACTTTTATCAAGGTTATTTCCACACAAACAGTAAACAGTATGATACTGTTTTTCTGAATAAAAGTAAGAAAAACAGGTAGCTTGTGTTTGGCAGTCACTGATTTGTTAAAACTGAATAGGTTTTCAAAGAATTTTTCAAAAAAAAAATATTTTCCTAATTTTTTAAATGTACCTCCAATTACTGAATCACATAAATAGAAATCAGAACAGGACCGTAGATGCTGCGATGAATGCAGCCAATGGAAGGTGTTTACAATCCTAATTATGTTAACATTGCAACAGGGAATGTTATCACATACAGAAATATCGTAAACTGTTTATACAAAACAATTCTGAATGCCAAATGAGAAGCAAAAAGACTATTCAATTATGAATATTGCAAAAGAACAATGTGGCATTCTAAATTTAGAGGCATTGTATGCATTCCAATGGTTCTAAGCCAGGGAAAGGATACCTGAATATCATGTACACATCTTATAAAGCAGTAGGGTTCTATATGTAACAAGACATCCATAAAATGAGAATAAAGAGGCAATGGGCCAGCTATCAGACTTCCCCAGACATTAGTTTGCTGAATGATAGACTACCTCAGAGACATCAGATGTCCTTTGTGAGCGCAAAACCAGCCATGCAATTAAGAACTGTACTGTTCTATTTACTGCAGAAGAAGCTGGTGTGTGGGACAAATGCGCTTTTTTCCAAAAAGGAAAGAGTGACGTCACACACACTGCAGCACCATTCTAGAGTGCCTCATCATCTCAAGATTTGTTCTCTTAGCTCATACATACATCCAGGAACATTTTCATCCTTCTCCACAACAGATCCTGTGTTGAGTTATTCCGATTAATTGCTAAGTGACAAAGGACAACAGAAAGATCACTTGTATGGCTTGAAGCATCAACTTTCTGTTAAAGTGTGTTTTTTTAATCACTACACTACCTACTGCTCCTCCTTGGGCTTAAAACCACTTAATACAAGTACAGTGATCCCACACTATATCGCAGTTCAGCTATCGCAGCCCCGCTATATCGCAGTTCAGCTATCGCGGCCCCGCTATATCGCAGTTCAGCTATCGCGGCCCCGCTATATCGCAGTTCAGCTATCTCGGCCCCGCTATATCGCAGTTCAGCCATCTCGGCCCCGCTATATCACAATTCAGCTATCTCGGCCCCGCTATATCGTAGTTTAGCCATCGCGGCCCCGCTATATCGCAGTTCAGCCATCGCGGCCCCGCTATATCGCAGTTCAGCTATCTCGGCCCCTCTATATCACAAATTTTTCCCCAACGCATCACAGTTTTCTGCGTATCTCGTGCCTTGCTTGTTGTCCAATTGTTGTGAGCAAACTTTTTGTTTTGTGTTAAGCCCTATGATTTAAGGCTTAAACTATATAAAAAAGTTTATTTATATGGTCTTTCTATATCTAAATTCATATCCATGTTGCACAAGAACAACCTAAAACACCAAAAAGTAAATAAAAACAAAGACCTGGGTTTTATAGTTTCTGCCCTTTTATGTCACTGACACCCTATGGCAGACATGAAACCTTCAATGAGGACCAATGGAAACATCTATTCGCAAAGCACAGCGCATTTACTGTAAATTGCTGCTTAGCAAGAAGGCTTCATAAAAGCTGCCAAATATCATGGTGCCATCATGTCAGAAAGACAGTCCCCTGAGACTTTCACAACAACAGTGTCTAGAATTTACAGAGAGCAGGATGCAATAAAACATGCACTCATCTGCAATTCTGCTGAAAACAGCGCGTCGATGAGAAAGCTCAGCGGAGAATGGCTACATCTTAAAGTTAACGATCACATGTGCATGACCAAACGTAGATGCAGTTGGAATGACAATGTATTCCCCAGATGGCTCTGTCACCCCTCCCCGCCATCAAATCTCTACTCCTCCCACACCCCCAGCCTTTATATAATATATATAATGTTGTTGTGAAGTGGTGATAAGAATCATCAAATATTTTGATAATACTGACAAGGTGAAATGTCATCTGGTGTCACACTTTCATTTGCTCTCACTATGTGGGGCTGCTTCAATTTTTGTGTGATTCATTTCAAAATTTGAGATGAATCACAGATATTCTTCCATATAGTATGTCTGCAGTCTGAGATGTATCAAATACTTTTTCTGCTCTGTCAAATACTTTTTGAGTTATTGTGCTAATGAGATAGGTCTGTGGTGATGACAGCTAATCAGTCCCAAAACCATATGTATTCCCCATCTGGGAGATACAATCAAAGAGTGCAGTGCTATGTCAGACTGAATAAAATGCTATAACATCAAAAATAGTTCATGGCTGATACAAAAAAGATGGAAATAGAAAAAGTGACAAACAGACATGACAGATGACCTTAGTTTCAGCTATAGAGACACAGATGCTTACATCACCTTCGGCTCTCCCAGCCCAATTTCCCTTCCACCATGCCCTCCAGTTTGTTCAGCTGCAAGTAGCAATGTGCTGTACGGCAGTGACATAAATGCACAATACAATGCTATTTGAAAATCAAGCCCCCTGGGCCAGGATATCTGTACCACCCTTCTGTCACCACACTCACTATCCTCATATAGCGAGGACAGTGGGACACCCAAGTGTGACATTAAACAGGTGTCAAATTTGTATGTGCTGCTACTACAGTTTTTTTGTTTTTCATTGTTTCATTTTACATTCCTTTATGTGACTAAAGAATATGACTTTAAAAATCCCCTATGAAGACTGAATAAAGAGAAATCCTTACAAGAAAATCTGAAGGTTAATTTACTGATCAAATTTTGAGACAAATAGCAATGAAATTGAAGCGGCGCAGCGTAGCGATACCAAAGAGAAGGGCAGTCTTGGACACTTGACCCTGTGCAATAACACAAAAGTATTTGATAGATCCTTTGAGACAAATCACATGAAAAACTGATTGTGTTCTGTTCCTAGTGTTTTATTCCCTGTTAGTGTTTTCTAGGTTTTTGGTATTTGTAAAGCTCCCTAGTTTCTGTGTTTAATTGCTATTAGTTCCACCTAATGCTCATTTTCTTGTGCCAGTGCTTGTTGATTGTTCTATTCTGTTGCTCATTATCCTGCGCCCTGTGTTGATTGGTTAAATTGATTATGTCTTATACTTGTTCCTTGTTTACCCCAGTTTTCTAAGTGTATTTAACTGCCTGCCCTGCTCTGTTCTCCAGGGAGTCATTGCATTAGGTGCTTGTGCTAATTGTGCTCTGTTTGGTTCCCCTTAGGCCTGCTCCCTAGTTGTACTGAGTTATGGTTTGTTAATCTGTGGTTTTCCTGTTTTTGTTTTAACCCCTCGTGGTCTTTTTGTTTTGATACATTTTCCCAGGTTTGTTTTTGTTGTATTAAATAAACCTCTGTTGCCTGGTGAGCCATCAGTGGATCGTCACCCTCAATACTGCCTGCATCATGCCCAGCCGCCATAAAACTAATGGTCAATCACAGGTCCAATACATGACACAAAACTTCTTCGAGTACTTGGGATTTTATAAACTGGCATATAAGCTGAGCAACAGTCACCATACTGAGGTATATATATATGGTACAAATGCAGCCTTATAGACTCTAAGCAATCACCTCAAAAAGTGATTCAAACTTCATATTACTTAAAACAAGGAGAGACAAGTTATCATGAGATTGAGAAAAAAAAATCACAAACAAGATCGTTGTGTATTGTACCTTCATCACATCTGCCCATCTTGACGACATCAATTTTCATCTTGAGGACACAGGAGCCGAGACGGAGGTCACAGTTATTGTCGTAGGTGACTCCGTTGCTGCCGCACACTGGGGAGAAGGGTTCTCCCCAACAGGATGGACACTCACATTTGTTCCTCACACAGCGTGCCCCCCATGTGCACATGCTACCGCCACACGTCTCTGTGGACAAGCAGAAGAGGCTTTGTATTTACACTGGAGGAAGCAGAGTTGTTTATGTTGAATGTTCATAAACCATACTGGGTTGGGGTGGGTTATAGTAACTATTGTTGGAATATAAAGGTGTTAATTGAGTGTTACTAAATATTGGGGAAGGGTTAGGGTTAGAGTTGGGGTTAGGGCCATGCAGAGTCATGCTTGTCTACATTAGCACGCATACTCAACTGCACTCTCCTTGGACGGCCACCTTCAGATCTTTCTGCTCGGTGCAAGCTTGCACATTGAGCTGGCACTCACTGCTGTAGGTGGTGCCGTCGGTGCCGCACACTGGCTGGTGAGTGTCAATGCACTCAGTGGGACACACACACTGTCCAGTCTGCCCATCACAGATTGCCCCGAATGAACAGTTGCCGCAGGACTCTTCTGAGGGAGGAAATTTAGAAAACTTTAGCCACACCATATTTTGTTCGGAATGTCCTCTGAAGTAATCTGCTGATCTGTGATTCATCTGGGAAGAGTACAAAAAAAAAATTTTTTTTTTTGCATTTTTGAACGAAGGGAAACAAAGGAGGTCCAACAATTCTGGCAACCCGACATTCTGTACTTCTATTACACACATCTGGTTGTGAGTTTTCCTTAAAAATTCCTCATGAATTGGGAAAAAATCTGAAAGCAAATTCAAATCCCACATAGGGCGTTTGGGATAGAAATGATAAATCAATATATTTCACTGTCCAGCTAAAGACAGGTACATCTCTCGCAGTAGCATAGACCCCTACAACATTAGTCTGCTTATCTCACATTAGCAATACCCATTAAATCCTGAGGCCTGCAGCCTGAAGACTGATATCACAGTTGACTGCCTACAAGAAGCCCCACTTTAAAGTCCTGTTAGGGGCGTCCAGAGGAGATTATGCTGCATGATGGAGTCTGTACCACACTACAGGGAGAGAAACCCTTTTGGGCCGCGGCGGATTAACCTCTCTGGGGAACCTATGCTGACAAGGCCACTTGAACTATTTTGTGAGCTGAAAGAGAAACAAGAGAATTAAAAAAAATGTGACATGATTAATCCCTGTGGAGTGACAGCGGTAAAGCCTGCTGAGCATGGCTGCTGGCTTTAAAATCTGTAAAGGGGGGGGGGGGGGCTGCGAATAGATCAGGCGGATTTAATACCTTTAACTATTGCATTGGTCTTGAAACGGGGCTCCCGATTGCACCAGCACCCTAGGCTATAGCCTAATGATCATTGGGACAGACCCTCTCACAGGACATAATTGTCTACATTAATGCAGAAATTCTAACTGCTTGGTTAGAATTCAGCCTGGTTCTTCCCATCAAAATCCTTCTTTCTTGTTTTGATGCATGCCAATTTGAGACCCACATTTCTCCAGTAAGCTGTCCCTTACTAATAATCTCTCTAAAACATGTGGATTGACCACAGACACGTACCTATTTCTCACTCACTGTCTCTAACACACAAACACATGCACACACTATATGAACATTCAGACATACAAACACAGTAGACACATATATTTTACGTTCCCAGTTTTTGTATACATCACAGCAAATGGCCTCAGCCTAGATCACTTAGGAAGGTGACAGAGCACATCACCTGGAACCAGCTGTGTCTTGGACCTAAGTTTAACTTTACTCAAGAGTGACAGAAGAGGCACCTGATGGATTAGAAGGGGGGTAACATCCCTAACAATCAACAGTGTGCATTTTTTTAAGCAGAAATGCCCCATTTCAGTGAACCAATGGGCAACCTGTCATTTTAAAGCCTTGTGGAAGTTAGTTTCCAAATTCGCCCCACCAATGATCCCAAAACCCCAAGCAAGTGATGGATCAGTTCCGAATATCCAGAAACAGGAAAACAGGTAACATCCACAAAAACAAACACATATACACAGGTGCGAACCCTTGGGCAGCTGCCTAGATGGGTGACAAGAAACACCTGTTTCGTTTACACAGACACACGTTTTCCAGACATTTTATACCAATAAGCAATAATGCATATGAAATGTATATGGGCGCTTTTCCACCGCATCAGGTACCGCATTTTTGGTACGGTACTCTTGGTACTTTCACTTTTCCACCGGCTTCCAATCGAGTATCAGTACCAGTACCAGTTCCAGTAGCAACAGTGCAAAACCAGCTGGGGTACTTTTTTGTTACTCCGGTACTTTTATTACTTTCGGACATGAAATGCTTTATTTGTAGATTGGTTATGCAAATAGCCTGCCTCTGAAACACAATAAAACCACTGTCTTGAAAAAAGAGTAAACAAAGAAAATTTAAAAAATAATAATCATAATGGATGCATGGACAAAAAGAGCCGCAAGCTATAATTGCAATTTAGTCAGAACAACAGATTGTATATTGTATTTTGTATAACACGCTAGGACAGCAAAGTATTGGTAAATTTCCAAATATGTGGTTTTCTTGAAATAAATACTGGGGTACTTATAAAGCAAAAAAATTAATTCTCACAAACCCATCCAAGTGAGTTATACAGAAAGGATGAAAATGATTATGATTGTCTCAGAGAATGCATGCAAAAGCAGAGGGCAGAGAGCAGAACTTTAAACAGATTTTTAAACATATACTACATAATCCTGAAAAGGGATAATCATTATAAAACTTGCTAAGTTTTTTTTTTATGACAGAGTAAAAAAAAACAAATTCTCAGTACTACCATGTCCATACTGAATTAAAGGTAAATAAAAGCCTGATCTCAATCTAGCTGACTATCGATGTAAGATTTGCATGTGCATAACATGCATTTTTCTATCGCAACATGCCATTCGCAACATGCCATTTTTCAGATTCAGTACAATATACCCCACCTTGCGTTGTGATGTCATTCAGTGCCAGTATCAGTTTTTACACCAGTGGAAAACCAACACCTTGAAGCAACATACTTTTCTGGAACTTTCTTGAAGTACCAAAAGTGCGGTACCTGGTGCAGTGTAAAAGCGCCCTATTACGGTGTCAAAGTGCAGTCAGAGCCCAAATGACCGAAACACTGCGATATCACTGAGAACTGAACGCCTGCTACTCACTGCATGGTCCTCGATGTTTCATGTGGATATCCTTCTGCAGGGTGCAGGACAAGGTTTTCATCTGACACTGGTTGCTGTAGGTGTGGCCGTCACTGCCACACACTGGGTCCTGTGATGGCGGGCACATGTCAGGGCACTCGCACACAGGCCCCCCATCCTTCACCACGCACATGGCCCTCCACTCACAGCGGTAGCCCTGGCATGGACTGGGAATGTGCAGATCTGCATTAAAGAAAGGAACTATTAGGGCTGGATGGGAAGAGGTTAGGTCACCTGACACAGTGAGAGCAAGGCCAGGGATGAGTGCCAAAGACAGACCAGGAAAGGGAATAGGACTTTTGACTGGGGGGGGGGGACTGTGGAACAGGGGCGGTCATAAAGAACAGGTGTTGCTGTTGGCATCAGCCAGAAATACTAATTATTTCTGATATGAGTGTCAAGACTGTTCCTTCTAACATCACGGTAGCTGCAGCTCATAATGTCAGGGCTTGATTTTTCCAATGGCTGCTACTCCCATTTAATGCTGCAATACCTGTCCTGTCCTCCCCCCGGTTGCACAAAGGATGCTAAAATGATGCGCCCCACCCCCATCGACTTCAACGGCAGCCTGTCAAAACACAACAAGCCAGCCCAAAAATCAGGCGACCTTACCTACACCCCGAAAAGAGCTACACCACAAATTGCACTGTTTCATTATTCAAGAAGTCACATTCACAGATGGAGACAAACATGAGGCACATCTCATCACTGGAAACATTTTAATGAAGCACTGCAGAGTGGGTCCAAATGGAAAACAGGGTCAGACAGAGATTCTAGGTCCTGAACCTGTCTCCCAGCTGGTCCTTCTTAGTTAGTATTGGATCTTGCAATAAAGAAATAGGACAAGAACAAACCGCTAAAAACTGAAGAGTCAGGATTAAAAAAATATGAATCTCACTGGAATTCTGGAATTTTTCCTGAGCATGCAGCCTGGAAGCTAACAGACTATGTAGTGAACAACATGGCATCTTTAATACAGTCTGCGTGTCAGTGAGGCAGGATGGGTGCGAACAGGGCTGGATAATAACTCCTATCTCACAAATTCTGTCATTTGAGCAGCTTCTGTTTCACTGTCATTAATGCAGTTATTCAGGGATCAGACTTTGCCACATGGCTTCTTCACTAGTCCAGGGCCACAGGGCCCCCCCCCCCCCCGTATAAAGTGACAGAAATGCTACCAGGCACGGCAGTGCCATCAGTCGCCTCATGCCAACCTACTCTTCTTGCAAACATCGCTGAGGGATGGCACCTACTTTCTCTAAGGCAACTTTCTGACTGCAATATGCCCTACTTATTAGTTTTCTGTTGTCATGTGTCATTTGCCTATTGTCACTGTGCCTCCGACAACAGCAAGCCCTGCCAACAAAAATGTCCAGCAGCCTTGGTCATGTGGCAGTGAAGATTCTGATTCAGACCCAGTGTCTGCCCCACTGGACCGTGACTAGTTAAAGAATTGAGTACAGCATGAACAACATCAACATAAGTCAAACTAGAAAACTAAGTCAATGATATTTTCCTGTTGTGATGGGGGGGGGGGGGGGGCAGGCCCCCTAACTTCCTAAAAAATAGAAAAATAAATAAATAATTGAAAGCGATTCAATTTTTTCAGCGTTACTGAAGCCAATTCACTGTGTATGCAGAGTCTGTAGAGGACACTTATACCTAACAAAGATTATTACTGTTTAAAAGTCTTTCATACATCACATCCTTTCAAGATGTCACACGTGTGCCCATTGCAATGTCACGATATACATCGCACCCTCCCCCCAGCAGGGTAAATTCGGTCTCCCCCCATGTCAAACTCTTTCCAACGCATCTGGTGTTGAGAGCCTATATAGTATAACTATCTTAAGCAAGGAGTAGTAATATATTAACCTTGGAACTCTATTTAATTTCAGAATGCTTCAGAGACCTAACCCTATGACCCTCATCTCTGAGTGCAGTGCTTGGCTAACTCTGTTTGCCTTGCCTGTGCCAGCACACAGGTGTAACTGCAGACGGATGTCTCCTTAAATATCACTGCCAACCATGACACTTTGCTCTTCTTCTATTCTGCTCCTTTAAGAACATATGCTTCTCCAAGTGTTCTCATTTCATTTCATCGTAGTGTAACTGCACAACGCAAGAGCTTTCATTTCTGTGAAATGGATTTTAATATTCTGTCAACACGTCAAATTAAGACAAACTGGGTTATTCTACCCATTGCTCAATGGTAAACTCTGCTGGGTACAACTGAAAAGTCCTCTGCTCCAAGGATGAAGCCCACATCTCACTGAATGACAAAAAGATGCCGGCTGATATCAGACAAACCCCAGAGAAGCTGTGGCACAGCCTTTACCGCTACGCCACATGCTGAAGGGCAGACCTATGAGGAAAAGGAATAAGTGGCTACTACAGGTCGAGAGGAAAAGGGGGAAAATTTAAATGCATTCTAATAAATTTAATTATATTCATTCGAGGATACACAAATCCACCAGTATGGCATTCCTGTTATTGAGGAGTGAAAAATCCTACAAGTGGATTTTATAAAGGGACCAGACAGAAAAAAACACAACCAGACCGTCAGAGGCTTGACAGACAAACCCTACAGGGATTATGCTGTGGTAAAACATGTCATGTGACTGTTAGAATATTGTGTGCTGCAGTATATGACCGAATATAATGTGTGTTAACCTGGCTGTGAACCAGAAGCGAAATGCAGTATGCAGTATAAAAGGGTCTGGGTTCATGGTAAGAGTCATAAGTCCCCCCGTGAAACATGAAGATAAAGACCCTGTCTACAAGATGGCTGCCCTTGATTCATGCGTTAGCAAGTCACATTTCAACAGACTCGCTCCTGTGAACTGGAGAGCAAGAAGAGTAAATCATATAAGTAAGACTTCCACAACAGTGATCAGAAAGTGGAAAACTGTACGAAGTATTTAATCTTCACTGAATTTTGGGTCATCTATTCATTACCAACGGAGCTGATGTCATAAATGCAAACAAAATGAAGGTAAAAAGATGCCAAGAACAGGGTATTATTATTTCTGGTGTGTATCCTCAGTTACATGGTTGGGATGCATTATGTATGTAAATATATCATTAGGAAGAGCCAAATAAGTGATACTGAATTGTGTGGTTAAAAAGTACAACAAGGATTGTTTTAATTATAGGTCAAAGTATCACTGAGTGAGAAGGGCTAGTTTTAACATATTTGCCAAGATAGTGATACTGTAAACACAGATATAGCAAGGACAACGTGAGAAAGCACGTAAGTTAAGGCTGCGATATACTTCACACGAGGCAGCACATTTGCAGCAGGACGCGTACAGAACGCAAGCAGTGTACTGACTGTATTTGCATGCATACTTTACGTCTGTCTGGAGGATTAAAGATCATGTCCACCAGGGGGCAGTGCGAGAAAACCATCTTGGTCAGCTCCTTCGTTTCCGATCTGTTGTTTTCTATGAGGTTGTGACATGAACTATGTACACTTGCTGCCTCCACAGTGATCAAGTTGCTAATTCTTTAACACTGCTGCAGCATTCTCTGTATTCTAACCACTGCTCCACATCGTACTTCGCTCTGCCACTCATCACTTTACTATCCCATCTTAAATGCTGCATTGTATGTTGTTAAATATCTCATAGCAGTTAGTATTTCATAATTGAGCTGCACAACACTGGAAAATATCCATTTCTGCAATAAGTATTGCAGTATCTATAAAGAAAAAAACAGTTCAAAATAAATCAATTTCCCAGTAACATGTCTATTCATGAGTAATCAGCAAGGATGAAAATGATTAGGAATGGCTTGAACAGCGCATGCAGTGTTCATGCAAAAGTTGCACCGGTAAACTTTAAACTAATGTTAAGCATATACTAGATAATTCCGAAAAGGAGCGGTCATTAAAACTGCACTGCTTGCTAAGTTTTTTTTCCTATAGCAATATAAATGTTCTATCAAAACATAAACCCCACACTCTCTGCGATTTTTATAACCAAGATTTAAAAATACCGGAATTGTACTGAAAATAACGTTGCTTATGACAAGTTAGGCAAGTCAGAATTTCAAATTTCATTGTACTTCGTACAAGATACTGCTTACTTAGGAACTTAAATTGCCATTAAATTTTGACGACACTGTACACAGAGGGACACAATATAATGCTCGCAATATTTTCTCTCTTGCCTCTGAAAATACACAGTTCTGCTGGCCATTCATGCCTAAAAAATTACGTTACTTTAATACTAACTACCGTATGTAAACCCATAGTCCAGTGACAAAAGGTGACCATTCTGCCAGCTCAGTTTTTGATGGTACTGCCTCTCGCATATGCGTCGCATTAACTCCTCATGCAGGTGTACCTACGACGCATGGAATGAATGCAGAAAACGTGTGGCGGCCATGATGCATATGCATATGCGTTGTGAGCAACAATTATAAATCAGCCCTTAGGCAGCAGGTGGTGTCTGGAAAGTACCTGATATTAAAGATTTGGTGGGAAAAACAAACAAACAATTTCAGGCAATGAAAAAGATTATTGGCCTTTTCATGTTGGGACAGTAGTTAATAACCTTGAAAAAAGCTAAGATTGATGACTTAAAGCACAAAGTGAGAGTTGAGAAGGAACAAGTTAGGCCACTGGCCACCCAGCACCAGTCTGAAAAAGTGAAATGATAGTCGGCGATAACTCCTGTGGAATCTCTCTGGGGTCTGAGCCCATTCATGCCACTCTGCTCTGCATACTTCTCCTCCCGCCTCATCAGTGAGTTACAACGCGCACCTGAATTTGAGAAAAATTAGCCGATGCGAGAAATGACAGCTCATTATATTATTTTAACTCTGATTCAATCCACCAGAGAGCCGATAAAGCAGATGGCTTCAATGTGTGTGCTAATATCAATCATCAGTCTGATGTATTTCTATTGTGCACTAGAACCAAATTATCTGTTCTACTTATATTCTAGTAAGATCAACAGAAATTACCCATGGTGACAGATGGATATCAAACTCATGATGCAGGGGAGGAAGGTCTATGCTTAAGGAAATGCTGTCAAATGATCATTATAAAATTTAAGCAGGCATCTCTAAATCAAACTGGATATCTGAGATGGATATCATAAGGTTGAAGGCAACCCTTGAAATCCATAACAATGAGCTGACTTAACACGTGTGATGGCTAGAAGAGATATAAATCATGATTTGTCCAAAAATTACTAAGCAAGACTACCTTAAATCCAACAAGTTATTGAATAATCATGTCTTGTCTTTACACGTAGACAGCCAGTGCCAGATAGACTCTTGAAGACATGCTCACAACAGACAGGAACAAATATGTATGATTTTAGGGTTTATAAATGTTGTTGACCGTTAAACTTTACTCACTTTACCTGCGGAGAAATGTTACATATGTACAGTTAGTGGAAGTAAATTTAGCAGAAGCTAATTGGTCTGCTAACAGTTTTCAAAGTTAGCAGAAACACTAATCCGCTAATAAAAAAGTTTACTTCGCTAATTAGCAGTTAGCAGAACACTGTCCACCACTTTTACTGGAATGGTCAGAGTAGAGCTTAGAATCAAATCACGTCAAATCAAAGTTTATTTATGAAGCACTTTTAAACAACCAAGGCTGACCAAAGTGCTTTACAGATTTACATCCTTAAAGAGAAAAAGAAGAAAAACCAACAAAAGCATCAAATATTCCAAATACACAACCCTAAGCTGATCATCTTTATTGATACTCCTCTTGGAAAATATGGTCCATAAGTTAAGGGTATCAGGCATATGACCACTGAAACTTCCAACAACCTGAGCTCTAAGTGTTAACTGCAGCCTGTACTGTACTGCACACAGGGCCTACTACCAACATCTGGATTTGAGTCTAAAAGCTTACATATACCTAAGTAAAAGACTCTGAAACACAATGTTTCACAGTGCCTAGTTTTACCATATACTTCCCAAGGTATCTACTTTAATTATACAAGAGGTAATGTCAAAATATTCCACAAAATGTAGTAATGCCATTAGAGGCTGCTGATTGCCAAGTTGTCTTAATTATGAGTTCATTGAGGATGCACCTGTAACTATCTTTAGAGCCAGTGCCTTTTATGCCCTTGATGCCATGGAGAGAATCCAAGTGACTCAGTCAAGATCTCAGGAAAAAAATGTGGACCTCCACAAGTCCAGTTCCTCCACAGGAGCAATGTCCAAAAACGGACAGAATCAGAAACATCTCTATAAACAGCTGTATGCAATATATATATAAATAAATATTTAGGGACCTCAGCATCATTCAGGAAATAGGTACAAATTAATTCCCATGGATGAATGAACAACAACAAAGGAACTTATGAAGAAATGGAGGCACGAGATACCAAAGAACCTACGTCCACCATTAATAGAATAACCTTTACTAACATGGCCTAGACTGACATAAAAACAGACTGAAGTTTGCAGGTGATCATTAGGACAAAGACCTAGTCTTCTGGAGGAGTGTTACCTGGGTCACATCACAAAATAGATGGCATCATGAGGAATGAGGATTATCGAGAAATTCTGATGCAACACTTTACAACATCAGCCAGAAATATGGAACTTGGCCACGACTTTGTTTTCCATAGGACAAATAATGCTAAGTATACCTCCAAATGTGATTAAAGACAGCAAAGTAAAATGACTGGAGTGGGCATCAGAAAGCCCTGACCTGAATCACATTGAAAATTCACTGACTAAACTGAAAAAGCATGTCTGACTGACTTACACCAGTTCAGTCAGGAGGAATGGGGAAAATTCCACAATGTATTGTGAGGAGATTGTAGAAGGATACCCTAAACGTTTCATTCAAAGTAAGCAATTAATAGGCAATGCCATGAAATACTTGTATGCAAATTTCGTAGAAAATCTGAAAATCTGTAAATACAGGCTGAAAAAAATGTGTCTTAGAGTTTATTTTGACATTACCCCTTATGGAAATAAAACAGATACCGTACACAGGAAATATACAGTAACATGATATTGACTTTTGGAGTCTTTAGCCTATTATTATAAGTAAACCTTTGGCATCAACTGTACAATCCAGATAAGACTTCCAAATGATCCATCACACTGGGTAATTGTGGATGCAACAAGGATTCATGACTGCCACTGAGACATTGGGCACTTAGTAGAAGAAAAACAAGAGGTATTACGAAAAATAACCATGTTAAAGGTCAAAGCACCCAAAAGAGGCTTAGATATTGAACCCAAAATTATGCACTGGAAGATCAAGCTGAAGATCGAGCTACAAAGGAGGAGGTGAGTTCACTGCCAACAGCAAATCTACAGAATGGTCAAGATTCTGCAGTTACTAGAACTGAAGAAATGAAAAATGGTTGCAGTCCAGAAGAAAAATGGACATTGATGGAAAATGGGATCAAATTTCATGATCGTGAGCATAAAGACATCATCGCAAAAGTTGCTCCAGAATGTTTGATACTTTGCTTGGCGACACTGATACATTCCCAAAGACATCTGGGAATGGATAAAATGTGACAAGCTGATGTGTAACTTCTCAAAAGATCTACGATACTAGAAGGACAAGGCATCCATGCTGGGAACCTCTGACACCACCAGGATCATTCAGTTCAGTTAAATTCAATTCTATAAATTCAAGGCACCTATGACTGTGTGCTTCTTCCGCAAGTTACATGGGAATTCAGCTCCGCCGCTTAAATTACTCCTCGTGCTGTAGGTTTGTCACCCAACAGCTCAAGACTGATAGCAACTGTTCTGCATGTAATGCTGAAGCTGCCAGGCAACAAGCCCACTGGCACTTTAATATCTGTTTTTTGACAAAGGTGAACAGGCCCTGATTTTTTTTCTTTAGAAGGAGGATTTAAGGACAATGTTTAATAACAAAGGAATATTCCAAGAATGGACTTGATTTTTTAACCAGCATTGCAAATAAAATGGGATGATACTCCAGACCCCTATGCAAATTAATTCTAATTCTGGATAAAAAAAATACACTGATTTCTGTTTGACTCAGGTTGAGAAATGTGTGAGTTTGTGTTACAAGCAGTAATGAAGATGGTTCCCAACAGGATACCCTCACAACTTCTGTCAGGAAATGGGAACAGGAGACAGGGCCTTCCCACATGAAACCACTATTCAAACGCAATAATTTATTAAACATGTTAAAAATGGAAATAAGAAGAAAATCAAAAAAGGAAACTAAAGTAAAATATAATCAAAGATCCCATATGGCTGAGTTTGACAAAACACACTTTTCATGGCAATAGCACAGGGTCTTATTCCTGTCCTCATGACACGAGAACACAGTGGAAAATAAACAAAAACATAAAACAAATAAATAAAAAAACACCCGCAGTAAATGTGAAACACAGCGCAGACCAAGACAACACAGAATTAAATAAATACAACAGGGAGACGGAATAAGTGAAGGCACAGTAATGGGCTCCATGCAAACACGGGCCAAACTGAGTATGAGGTGGGATTCCTCCACCTGAACTCGGAATACAACTTCAAACTACATTAAACACTGCATAATTTATTAAATCGGACAATCCAGGTGCTGCCTATTTTCCGGCATAATTTTTTATTTTTAGCTGACAGCAAAATTCTGAAAATGAGAGCACATTCTTAACGTGTATTAGAAGTCTCCAACTGGCGCTGACACCAACAATGACAATATCGAAAAGCACATTTAAATTTTTGTACTGAGCTCACATCAGCAGCACAGCCCCAGAGGAGTAAATGTACAACATAAAGAATCCGAAGGTTCAGGCTTTAATGAATTTTATAAGTGATATTTCAAGAAATCAACAACTCAGCGTAGGAATTCACTTAACTGGCCAGTAAGCAGCTCCGATCACAGCAGAACTGGGACAGTGAGTTTAGGGAAATGATGACTTACAGCCTTTCACTGAGCCACCAGGGCAAGCTGGACTGAACCCAAATAAGGCATTTAATGAAACAAAAGCAGTCAGTGTGGAAATATTACTGTAGCAAAGTAATCTGCTAAAAGGTAACACTCGCTCAGAAAGGGTCGCGGCTACCAATAAACTGACTTTATAGGATGGGAAAGGGGAAGAATGAGAGACTATGTGTGCAGCTGTGGACGAGTGAGACGACGGGGGAGGGGAAGGCCTCCATATGGGAAGCGAATCAGATGGCCTACTTCAAGTGACGGCATTTGTCATCATTCTGAGAACTCAGCTCAGTAATTAGCTCAGCTCAATGCTCCCAAGAGGGAGAACAGGAGGCTGAAAAACTGAGATACGAGAGGGAAGGGAGACAACCGTAACAGTAACAGACCCTACAATTAAACATCAGGCTGCATGTATATGTCCAGAGCCTGGGTCTTGGGCAAAAAAAGCTTCTGTAATTGCCACTTGTTTTATTCTGAGGGACCAAAACACTATAAAAATGAAATAAAGTGCTATACATACCCATGCTAGGCAGTTTCACATGATTATTTATGTACCCGAAAAGTTGAGCAGTAGAAATGCTACTGGAAATTAATTTATGCACAAAGGACAGAAAAGTGGCAGAGCTATACCTGTGCAGACATGCACATACACATACACTGGCCTTTGAAGAGCTGTGTAATTATGCCTCTCATCACTCAGGTTCATTCCCCTCAGGGTTAGTTTAGGTTTTGGGGGAACAAGCAGGTTTATAAGGCAAGGCAAGGGAAGAGAGGGGTCCGCATGCTGCACGTCATGCAGAGGCCAGGATTAGCAGTCAGGCTTAACAGCTGTGGTGGGGGGAGCAAACAGACGAACACAGCACTTGGAAATAAGAAGAGCTCTCCAACCTCAGTGACATTTTCTCCTCCCCCCTCACCCCACAACGTGGGCTGCCGGGATGGTTTGCCAAGGGGAAGAGATGGCTCACGAGTCCGTTAGACGTGGCGCCACATACATCCACATACAGCCCTTTCGGCTCCTACGCTAAAGCGAAGCCGGCAGGTCTGTGTCCCGTAAGAGCTAGAGGCAGACTCCACACAGACAAAGAGATAGAGGCAGACTCCACACAGACAAAGAGCTAGAGGCAGACTCCACAGAGACTAAGAGATAGAGGCAGACTCCACAGAGACGAAGAGATAGAGGCAGACTCCACACAGACAAAGAGCTAGAGGCAGACTCCACAGAGACTAAGAGATAGAGGCAGACTCCACAGAGACGAAGAGATAGAGGCAGACTCCACACAGACGAAAAGATAGAGGCAGACTCCACACAGACAAAGAGTTAGAGGCAGACTCCACACAGACAAAGAGATAGAGGCAGACTCCACACAGATAAAGAAAGGGCACCTTCATGGCAAAAGACAGGACAGACAGTGACTGAGACACAAACCTTGCATGAAGGGCTGCTTAACCTGCAGCAAAGAGGCCACGAACATGAAATGAGGTCAGTGTCTGAGTGAGGTGACATGGCATGGATGGGCTGATATGGGACTGGAATGCAATTTAAAGCTTTTTCTGTCTGTCCTCCCATCTTGGAGTAGAATGGTTTGGTTATGGCGTCATGTACACACAGAAAAACACATTAATATTTTTTAAGGTCTGCACTGTCAAACTGATTTTAAAATATATTTTAGACCAGCATTTTATGGACATTAGAAATGATCTTTGCAAGAGTAAAAAACGATAAGAGAAGTACAGGGAGCCTTGAGAGACGTCGTTCTTCTCCCCCCTCTCTACCTACCGCAAGGCCCCTGGTGCTTGACAGGAATGCGGGCCCTGGCCAGGCACTCGGCGCGCTGGCGCTCACAGTCGTTGCCGTAGGTGTTGCCGTCCTGGCCACATAGTGGCCGATAGGCGCCGTCACACAGGATCGGCTCACAGGAGCAGCGGGAGCCGCGCTGCTCCACCAGGCAGACGCTGTTGAACAGGCATGTCTCTGAGCATTCGCCTGCAGGGAGCCGGAAACACAAAACATCACCTCCCTGACACGACAGCCCCCCCCCCTTACACAGGAGTTACTTAATACCACAATAAAAGGGACTCTGAATTAATCAACATTTTGCTGATTACTTAATTAGGTACTTAAGATGTCATGCTAAGTTGCAGATTAACTTTCTGTCCCAGATCAGAGCTGCATACCCTAAAATTATTGTGATTAACTGAAAAATTCACTTTCACTTAGTCGTTTTCTTCATCTTCATGTTGAAAGAAACCGTGAGGGTGGTGTGACTGGGCAATATGTACAGACAAGGCAATTGGTCAAAGTGATTGTAAGTGTGTTTGTACGTGTGAGTAGCAGGTGCGATTCTCACCCTGTTTCTTGCATGGCCCGCGGTGAAGCTCCCTCAGGGTCACACCCCTCTGAATGCCAGCGTGTCTCATCTGACAGGTGTTATTATAAGTTTGCCCATCACTGGCACAGACTGGCTCCCCGCCCAGAGGGCAGGCCTGCGAGGAGGCCTGGACGACCATCCGGCGAGTTCCATGCTCGACCCAGCACGTTGTTTTGTTGCGGCAAGGATCTGATAGAGCAAATGAAAGAAGGAGGGTGAATGGATGATGAATGGGGAAGGAAGAGGAGTGAGACAAGGCAAACTGGGAGGAAGAAGGTACTGGTTTTCCACCCTAGGAACTGAAATTGTCTGATACAAAACATGACAGCAATGAAATCTTGGTAGAGCGGAAAGGAACAAGGGAAAAGAAAAACTTTTTCATTAAACCATACTGGATATCTTAACACATGCATTAATTACTTGAGGATACTGATCATTCCCCTCATTTTTTTGTAACATTCATTATTTAGTGTTTAATCTGTATAATTGTGCATTTTTCCATTATGCATGAGGCTATGAGTGCATCTGAGTGTTATATTGGTGCTTTGTGCTCATGTTGTACGCAGCCAATAAAGCAGGATAAATAAGATTGAAATTGAGGGATGAAGCGATAAGGGGTTTAGCAGTCGGCTATGAAAAGATGTCATCAGCGAACAGATGCGTATGGCATTTAAAATTCATCACTGCGGTTTGGAGAATAAACACTATGCACTGGTAGAATCTGTAGGCTAAGTCAGTCCAGCTGAGTGAGAAAAGAACATCAGGGACACAGACTTGGGGCTGGGTGTGTTCAACCCTTCTAGCAGCAACATAAGGCTCATCATATTGGCAGACAATTGCTTTATCTCCATCAACAAGTTGTCAGGACACAGAAATATAAACAGCGTTGGTTTTACTTTCTACAGTGTGTATTAGTAATGCATAAACGATAACCTCAAGTCCTTTGCCTTCGTTTTGCACTTGGTGGAATGTATTCTGTATGCAAAGCACAAACAGAGCAAAAAAAATTGACATTCCAAATGTTCATACCTTCACAAAGCAAAAAATGGCCAACTTAGGGGGGATGGTTTGCAGATTCCTAGAGAGGAATCAATCCTCCCAGTTCTGGGCCCACTTGGCGGTGGCTGAAAAGATTTATTTCTGTCCTATTTGTTCTTTTGTCTTTAAGAGACTTCAATCCATCCACATGCAGATGAATAAGTCTCATCACTTCGTATCACCACCAGTCCTGTCTGTATTTACCAACCAGCCAGGAATACAGAAAAGGGACGGAATATAAAAGGAGAAAACGTGGAATGTGGTGGCAGAAGGGCCAGTGGGGGGCGGCAGACTCACCGCAGTGGCCGTCATATTGCTTGCGGATATTTCTCTGCAGGTCGCAGGCCTGTTTGTGAAGCTCACACTCGCTGGGGTAGTCCTGGCCGTCGCTGCCGCATACAACCTGCTGGGGCTGGCCCTCGCAGTTCAAAGGACACATGCACCTGGCCGACTGACCGTCTGATGACTGGACGCAGGTGCTGCCATAGCTGCAAGTCACATCACTGCAGGGGTCCTTCACAGCTGCAGTGCACACAAGGAAAGATGGGTCTTAGGAGAAGTGAACTTCCAGTGACAGTGTATCACACGAGTCAGACAACATAGGTCTTCAGTCGATCATTATTTGAAATGTCTTAAAGCTTTAATTTGAACATTTTCTGCCTGATCAGAATAACAGTTCCTTACACAAAACCACCTGGGATTTACATAATTTAAAAGTAATAAATTGTGGGCTATAATCACTCATTTTCATCCTTTTTCAAGTTGATTATAATAGGATCAAACAACACACAAACAATGCATGGGTTAGATATATGTAGATAGCCTCATTGTACTGTTCACCCGACCAAGCATATCTGCTGGGGCCCTGAGCCCTGAACAGGACACACAGTTACACACAGTTAGAGTCCATTCTACCTGCCTAGTGAGTTCTCAGTTGTTTTTATGGGTACCATTTATATTCTACCATAAGGGAATACAAGGCACAGAAAAAAAACTGTAATGTCATCAGCAAATACAAAAATGAAAATCCTAAAGGACTTTTCATTATTGCAGGGGGCAGGCAGGTTTATTCCAAGTAGCACCTGGATGTTTCCTACCCAAGTAGGGGGCGCTAACACCCAGGACAACTGCAACACCCCACACTGCTCTTCACTGATCTATTCGATTATCTCAGAGAGAGGCGCCTGGAGCCAGTAACAGAACTCTGCAGCCTCCTTTACTGGTGTAGATGAGTATGTGACTATCAACACGGACTTCATCAGATGAGGACAGTGCCATGAAAAATTCAGTACACTGCTTGAAAAAGAAAAAGAAAAAAAATAATAAAATATATATATATATTTTTTTTTTGTATGATATGCCTAATTAATTAAGGAAAAGTGAACGGTGAACAAGATAACGTTAGCAAGATAAGTTTGGTGATAATTAATGCAGCTAGCGAATTACTTACATAAAAACCTATTAGTTGGGGGCGC
>JAODJU010000069.1:165270-184536 GCA_026776725.1 Gnathonemus echidnorhynchus
TGAAATGTTCAATGTTTAAATGTATGCACATATTAAATTACAGTCCCCAAAAATTCAAAGCGTCATTATTGCAATGCATTTTTATTCGATAAGTGTAATTCAACGTGTTTTTTTCATCAACGACTTTTGTCATTAATTTACTTCCATACATCAGTGCTACTAGTGGAAAAAGTCTGGAGCCCTGAACACTGAACAGGATATAGTTACAGAAAAAGACTGTTAGGCAGGTGATGTAATCTAACAAAACAATGGAATTTTAACTTCAAAATAATTTCAATATTATTTTTTCAAAATAAATTTAAAAATCCAACAAAATTTAACAAATTTGTGGGGAAAAATTAAATGCATCCTTAAATGTATACCCAGTATTGTCTGCTTTGGCAGAATCACCCTCTTGAAGGTGTTTCTTATAACTGTCTCTGTGTATTAGATTTATTTCATGGTTCTCCATGCAGAAATAACAGTATGAAGTTGGGGGGGGGGGTATCTTACATGTATGGCTCTCTTCTAATTCCCCACAGCATTTCAGTTGGATTAAATTGACTTGGCTATTCCATAAACCTCATTTTCTTTGTTTTGAGGTTCCTTTGTTTTGTAGGAGTTGTATGTGGTATGTTGGGGGCTAACATCCTGTTAAAAGACACACTTAACTTTACAGTTTTTGACAGATGCCCTCACATTTCCCTTAAACACTCTCTGCTGCGAGGCTGAATTCATTGTAGACACTATGACCATGAGCCGCCCAGACCCAGAGGGCGCAAAACTGCCCCAAACCAAAACACTCCCACCACCAAGCTTCATAGCTGAGGTTCTTTTTCTCAGACGCTGTGTTGTCTAAAGAAATCCACCTTAGACTCAGCCGTTTATTAGCAAATATATATCTTCGATGTGATATCGATGCTCTTTTTAAAGAGCAGAGGCCTCTTCATTGCTGATTGACTGTGGGATGGGGTGCCTGTTGACCCCTTGATGACATCCTGAGGTTCTTTGATATTTCCTGATGCATCTTCCATTCTGGTCTTGGGCTGCGTTTGGTGGGATGGTCTGGCCTGGTCTACTTTAGGTGGAGAAGTTTTAGCCCTGCTTTAGCCCTGACCACTGACCTACAGAACACTGCAGCTGGTATCAACTGGACCAGATCTTTACTTCCTCAGGCGTCTGCGGATGGCCTGGACTTCACCTACATTCCTCACAATCTTCTACAGGTGTAACCGTGGAAACCCTCCTCATGGGCTATAACATGCTGGTAAGGCAACTGCATAGCATAGCACTGCAAAACACTACAGAGAGCAGTGAAGCCAGCACAGAGCATCACCTGCACTGCGCTCTCAGTAGGAAAGGATATCTATACCACACGCTGCTTCTGAAAAGTAGGGCATATCCGCAAAGACCACAGTAATCTAGCACAGGTACTTTTCGCCTCCCTCTGCCCTGTCAAGCAATTCAAAACCATAAACACTCAGACATTAAGATTCCAGAACAATTTTTATTCAAATTTCTTTAGACTACCTAACTGGCACCCGTTTGTACTGCTCAAACATGCCCCGGATGTGTCTGTCACTACTACTTTTGCAGGGCAAGACTGGTCATCTGGCATTCTGGGCATTTTCCTGGTGGGCCAATGGGTATGTGGGCCAGAAAAATTATTGAGGGGGACCCCCCTGCCCAGAAAAAAATGTATTGTAAGCCTGTGAGGAATCCCCAAATCTAGGGGCAATAGTTTAATCCAAGGCCAACCCTGTACTGCTGTAGTCGCTCAATACTTTATATTACAATCAGCTTTCCTCAAAGAAACACCGGGATTGAATTAAAGGCCGGGTCTCAGATAATAGCCGGGGGGGGGGGGGGGGTCAACATGAAGGCTGGGTTCCCAATACAGGCAGGGGGAAAAAAGCAAAGGTGGATAAACTCCGGGGTGCTTTGTTATTCATAAAGGCTTTGTGTGAACAAAGTTGACAAGAAACATTCACATGCACATTTATAAGAAGATCGTGAGATTCATAAAAAAACATCATAAATAAAACGTACCCTGAAAAAGTCTGCATATTTATGAATGGTCCAAGGCGGTCGTACAAATATTTAGGAGGGAATAGAAAAAAAATGACCTGGAATGTTCCAATAGAAATATACATCTAAGCTGCATTTAGTCATAGCACTTGGTGAGATGCACATTCATAAACACAAACATTTTTATTATTTCTGATAGACAACAAACATTCACAATTTGTTTTATTTTTAATGAAATAAAAATAAGTTTCATTTATCAAGGCAAGCGGCGATGTTATTTATATTTTTCAGTTCAAATGTTGCTAAATATTTGACTGTGCAATAAAAAAGAAAAGTCTATTAATGGTAATATTTGGAGAAACTCAAGAAACGTTTTGTTTTTATGTTGTGACACCTGGGCATATTTTACGGTAAACTCTAGCATGCGACTTGTCATATTACACGTTAAGTTGATTGTATGCATGCATGTTAACTGACTGTATGCATGATTTACATGGCATTGATGAAAAGTTAACCTTTGAGAATACACCTTTAGAAGGCAGTTATTGGCACTTACTGGCTCTTAAGATTTTGATGGCCTTGTAATACTGTAATCTACTGTTATACAGTTTAAGAGAATATTTCAAATAAATGTACCTAGTATGTTTTACAGAGTTCAGACTGACACAATGGTGGTGGCAAATGTGCTTTTTTTGCCCTTTGCACAAGTACAGGTACACTGGAATGCTTCTCTTTGCTGACCCCATCTTGCTCTCTATAGCTTGGGGATGACAGTGCAGGATCAGCTAACATGTAGCGTCCCTGGAGCTGGGGGTTAAGGGCCTTGATCAAGGGCCCATGGACATGTGACTGTTCTGCTGAGGCTGGCCTTCACCCGACATTCTGATCACAGCCACAGAGACTTAGCCGGCTGAACCACTCACCACCACCCACTAGATGAGGCAGAATTTATATTAACACTGTAATGCAGTGACAGAGGGAACTGGAAATAAAGGTCTAAGCCCGCCTCTAATAAAGGCCTGTTACTTCGGCAGAATAGGTAAATAAAGGCCCCAGCTACTATTTGAGGAAATATGGTACATATACGGAGCAGCATTGTGGCCCCCCACCTTCAGGATTGGAAGTTCAAATCAACATGCATACTGGACCATACTTGTGTTCTCGTTTATATACATTTTTGCGCCATCTTCCAGTGCCAATGATCAATTCCAATGGAAAGAAGAGAAGTACAGAGGATGGTAAAAATCCCCAGTTCTCGTTCTTGCCCCACGGCACCCCAAGTTCGTTTTTGGGAGGCAAGTTAGCAAGACCTTTCTTGCAAAGACCACAAGAATGACCTTTGCCTTCCTGGTATTGAGAAACTCTATATGTGTGCAGGTTTCCAAATACAAAGACATACTACAAACTACAAAAACTGGAATCTCCAAATTGCCATCATTTATGAGTGCATGTAGGCTTTGAAATACACTCCAGACTCTGTGTAACCATGCACTGTTGGAACTTGTCCATGCAGGTGGTTAGAAGTTAGAAGTTGGAAGTTGTAAATAAATGGTCGAGTAGTGGGGGATTTGTATAGGTGGGTGTTTAATTTAGTGAAGACCAATGTAATAAGCCAGGCAAATTTAAAAAGACGCTGACTGCCACACAAGACTGATAAGACTATTATTATTATTTTTGCGTTTGACAATATCAGCGTCTCCATTTTCATTTCCTATCCTCTACCTCTCTGGAGGAACATTTACTGCACGTCTTTCATCCCTTGCTTTTGTGTAAATGATTTTCATTTAATTCCACCTTTTTAAATTAGCTTTTATTTTGAAAATAACATGTGCAGTGCTTTATCACATCCTTTTGTTGTTGTTTTACTGAGTCTTAACCTGCTATTTGAGTGGCGTTTGCATCTCTTAGAAGACACTGTGGTTTTCTTTTTATAGTAATCTAGACACAAAATGCATAACAAACCAACAAAATTCAGGTGATTAGCCAGATTTTGAACAACTATTTGACCTTAATAGGTAAAAGCAGGTTCTTCTGTGGTACTGACATGATTCTTCCTTTAACTCTTTACTTCGTTACTGGAAAGCACTCTTCATGGGTCACTGGCAGTACTCCTTTGCATGGAAGCAACTGATGCCATTTCCAGGGTGGGTTTTGTGAGAAAGACTTATCTGTTGTCAGCCTTCATAGAGAGAATAATGGCAATCTATAGCTGATCCACATTAAAATGCCCCCAGTGCAATGTCCCTGTAGAGCAGAGCTGCACTACTAATTACAGTGGGAGTGCACTCTGGGGACTCGAAATGGCTTTGAATATGTCACGGGAAAGACTAATACTGATACATCCGAATATGTGTTGCAGCTCATGGATGGTGCTTCTAAAATGGTATTTGATATGTCATCTTCATATGGCAGCTACACATCTGGGACTAGGTGATGAGGTGACAACGTGACTGTTAAAACAAACAAATGTAAACAGGATCACATGACAAATGAAACGAGGGTCATATGGCAAATGTAACTAGGATCACATGTTAAACATAACCTAGGTCACATGCTAAACGTAACCAGGGTCACGTGTCAAATGTAAGAAGGATCACATGACAAATCTAACAAGGATCATATGGTAAATGTAAGCAGGGTTACATGGCAAACGTAACCAGAGCTACATGCTAAACGTAACCAGGGTCACATGGCAAATGTAACCAGGGTCACATGGCAGATGTAACCAGGGTCACATGGCAGATGTAACCAGGGTCACATGGCAAATGTAACCATTCTGTTAAACACAATAACAAAAAAACAAAATAAAAAGGCATTTTATATTCCATTAAACAGGGATGCTTAACTATGGTAATTCTTTCCTAAATTAAGGTTTTGAAATGAGAGGTAAGGAGCAGTGGGGGAGGGAGCCCAGGCACACGTTGACTTGGGGGATGAGAAGTAACAGCACAGATGTCATCCTTGCGAAGAATAAGAATGGAGCGTAGAGAGAGGCTATAAAAACAGAGTGGAGGATAAACCTGCACCAGACTGCACCAACCCCCCACCCAGGCACCACACACACCGCCGTCTGTTAGATATACGTCAGAGTTTTCTTTGGTCTCTCTCTGCCCGAGAGACACAACCGTCACAGTAAAAAACAAGAATTTAGGGTTAGGGTTGACCTACTGTTTACAGGGAAAAAGGTTGACAGGAAGCCACTGTGACCGGAATCAGTCTCGGGAAAGGAAAGTGAAATCAAACGCTGAAGATCAGCACTTAGCTGTGATGTGCAAAAGTAATCAAAAGATGTTATGCAAAGGTCTGAGGGCTGTGATTAATGTGAACAGAGGGAAACCGGAATCTCTTAATATGGTCAAGCAAAGACTGAGAGCAGCTGGACTGTGTGGTCGAGCTGCTGCCAGAAAAGCTTCACTTTATGGTGTTAAGAAGCAAAGGAGGCTACAACAGGCTAAACAACACAAACGCTGGAGTATTCAGGACTGGGAGCAGGTCCTGTGGATGGATGAAAATCCATCCATAGGACGAGTTGGACCAATAAGTTTGAAGTGAGCATCTAGCAAATGAGACAGAACTGTTTGCATACTTGAAAAGGTGTGGGAGGGTTTGGACACAAGAAATTTCCAAAAATTGATGGAAAGGATGCTGTGAATCTGTGCTGCTGTGATAAAGGCAAGGGCTGATTATTTTGATGAAACTGGTGCTTAAGCAATCGCATTCATTAAATTGCACTTACAATGCATTGTCACATTACACTTCAAGACCAGCCAGTTAAATTTAAGTATTTCTAATATTTTCTTGTAATAAAAGTTTGAAAAAGCACTGCATCATTTATTTATTTTTTTAATTGGAGGGTGGGCCCAAACTTCTGGCCTAGTGTATAAACTGGTTTAATTTGTTTCTATGTCACCCCCCACATCAGAATTTTGATCCTCAGAGGGAATCGTTCACACAATACCCAGAAGCACAGTACAGGCACTGTTTGTAACCTACATCAGAAGACCCACTGCAAATTTATAATAAAGTATAGCTGTCCAGGAGACTCATTTGAAACCAATTACTGTGAAATTGTACACAAATTTCCACTATGCATCAAATATCTGTCTAATTTTACGAACATAGCAAAATGTAGCAAAACTTTTTCCCATGATCATAGCGCAATTATAAATAATGAGGAAGCAGACCATGAAGATTAAGATTACAAATATATGGGTGCAAACAGAAACCAGCCTTAAAGCGGTGGGTACAGAGAGCTTACTATCAGGAATGGCCATTCAATTTCGATAGCAGACAAAATTGTGCTTGGTGTTTGTGATGACAGCAAAATGGAGTTCTGAGAGTACAGACACACGATTGAAAGAGCAGACAAGCTCACGTCACGACTCTTCTGGGTCACTGTCAAATCCTTCCGGATGGTGATGTGGACAAATGGGCCATTTACAGTTAGTTTTTAAATGCATGTGTGTAATTTATATGTTATGTTCCTTCAGATTTGCCACATTATTTAAAAAATATATCAGTGATATTTCAGTAAACATGCAAAACAGTTCACCAAATAATAAGAGTGATTCACATATTCCATAAATTGCAGTGATATGGCACTGTTGTTGTTCCTCATTTCGACAGTACATGATGTCACCACAGTTTTGTTGTTCTGTACTGCCATGTTGCTGTTTTTCTGTGATACTGTGCTGTGTGACTTTTTGTCTTGAGGCCATTTCAGTAAAGATGTGCATGTGAGGGCTTTCTTTTGCAAGTGAACTTTATATACTATAATGTAGATCTTGCAATTTTGATACTGGTTTCTGACATCAATAAAAATCATTTTGCTGAAGAAAGATGATCATTCAAAGACAGTGAGAAGGTGGGAAATGACTGTCACTCAGAATTGTGGAGCTCAAGAGCAAACTTACACTGACATCCTGACAATGTATCTGAGCCTTTTTATTCGCATAGCTTAAAAGACGGCGGAGGTACTATTCATTCTGGAGGCACTGACTGATTGATAGAATCATTTGCTTTTGAGATATGAGTTAATTGTTCTGGGTACTTTGTAGCCTTTTTTCAGCTTAACCATGCTGTTGTTCCCCATAAATGTCACCCATGACGGACACGAGGGAGTATGTGAGGATGGATGGACTCACCACAGGGTCCCTTGCGCACCACCTTAATGCGCCTCTGCATGCTGCACTGGGCCTTCTCCAGCTCACACTCATTGGAGTACGTGGACGAGTCCGAGCCACACACAGGTGCTACCACTTGGGGGCACGCCATCTTCTTACATACACACTGAGCCCGGGACGGGTCAGCCGGGTCGCGTTCACACACCGCTCCAAAGCCACAGAGCATCCCCCTGCAACCTGAAGGGAGACACACAGAAGGGATGAGTGTGCAGATACAGGCTTAAAAACTGACATTATGGACACATACTACAGAGTGGGATAAAATTAATAATGATAAAGTCTGTGCTTTAGTCGGGACAGGTGGCTTTGTGAGTTGCAGCTCAGAAGGTTGCCAGTTGAAATCCCTGGGAGAGAAGAGTGATCCCAGCATTGGGCCCTTCAGCATCTCAACTGCTCCAGGGACTGGCTGAGCCTACTGTCTCCTCTACGCCAGTTAAATGAAGAGGCCTCCTGTGATGCTTTTCCAGCCGTATGAAGGGGGTCCCATATGATCTGAGCTCTCATTGGCTGCTTTTCCTTCACTCTCCAGTCAAAATCTCCCAAAACCATCTCTGCTGTGTTTGGGTCACTATCACTTTCCTTTATAGATGGCTTGGAATGCCCACATTTTTGACTGGTACTGAAAGTCACTAGATGGATAGGAGTTAAGAGAATCCACACGACTGTTACCCCATATGACACCATCTCCCCTGAGAGGTGATGGGCGTGTCGCTGATACTAAGATCAAAGCCCTGACACTTTACTTGTCTGTAAAATATGAGGTACTTTGTTTACATTGCTGATGTGAAAATAAATCTGCATTTGGGAAAAGTGCATAAATTCAGACTGAAATGTGGGCAAATGACATTGGTAAACATAGTTTTTGGACACATTACAGAGAATTGAATTTTATATGTGAATCAGCACAAGTTTCTGATTATGAACTTGCACTGATTTGTGTCTGCTGTTATCGACACTTATCACTGCATTTGCGTATTGTTGTTGATTTGTGAACAGCTGCGCAAAAAAAATCTGTTTGCCAAACTGATGTGAATGTAACATCTCAGAATAGACTAGATATTTGAGACACTGCAATTATTATTATCATGAACAATATATCACTAAACAAGTGATGGTGGTGTAGAAACGAATTCACAGATTTGTGCAGAGAGACCAGAGACAAGCTTTTTAATCAGCCTTAACAATGTGATGTATATGATTAAAGTGAAGTAATCCCACGGAAAAGCTTTAATGTGAACAACCATGAGACACCAGTTACAAAATCTGAACCAACAGAACTGTAAATAGAATATTAACAGCTTGGTATGTTATGATAAAGTGCTATGTTTCATGAGCACCATCAAATAAAGTTGATAAGTAAAATACATTTAAGACAAAATTCTCTCACAATGTGTAGGTTGAACAGTTTTATTATTTTGGCTCATCAGTGTATATACACAATATAATATATAATAGAAGAAGAAAAGAAGTTTATAACATGGTAAGAAGAATCAGAGAAGTCCTGTATAGAAATATACTGAAGCGCTACCCCTAATTATTCAAAGAAAATTCCTGCATGGAAGGGAGCCAGAAATCTTCAATAAAAAGTGCCAAATAACTCACATCTAAAATAAATTTGAGGGGAAACCAGATGTATGAGAGACTTAAACGCGGAGCAGGCCTACATTGCCTGGCTGCCTGATATTTATAATGGAGATGTAGTAACAGGCCCGATTCTGTCACTGTCATCTCCAGCACAAAGCAAAGCAGCCAAGCTATGAAAAGATTACAACTTCCTGAAATATACATGAATAAATCAACAGTGCCTGTCAGCAACACCACACAAGATTAAATTATTCAAGCCTCTGTTTTGGCGAGTGCTCGCTGTCTCATCCCGATTCCCTCATTCGACACTTCCTTTGCGACTCTTCACATCCTTGCCCTGTATCCACTTCATGTTGAACATGTATTTCACTCTCCATTTGTTGCCATGTTACCATTTTCTATTGACACCCCCCCCCCCCCAAACAGTTTTCACGACATCGTTCTTCTTCTAAGCACCACTTCAGTTTGAGAGAGATGGCAGGATGAGACTGAGTCCTGTGACTACCAATTATCAAAAATGTAAGATGCAGCAGTGATGCTGCCAACATAAACTGTCATGGACAAAGAGAGTTTATAGCAGGAGAGTCTGTGGTTTTTCCTGAATGACAGCCTAAGTGTGTTTGCTATAGTCCCATGGAATACCAATGGCATTAATCTTACAAATAAACTCGTAACATTTTCGGTTTATTTTCTTCTTGCGCATTCTCTCAGAATCATTAAGGGTTTACAGTGACTCAGTTGCGGAGACACTAATTTATTCTAAAAACAACTGTAAAACATAACAGAAATTAAAATGCATGACCGCCTCTATTTTTTGCGGAAAAAGAAGGTTTGAATGACATTAATTAGCAAAATACACAATTAAGGCCAAAAGAAAGTCAAACTCAAACTCAGATTATACATTATGGAGTATGGTACCTGTACTTCTGTTCTTTGCTCATATCCCAGTTGTTATTTAAAAGGGTTACCTACTGCTTTGATGACAAACACTGACCCAGGGTCAGGATAGATCATTCCTCATCTAGCTAGTCACTCACACAACAAATGACTGAAGTCTTACACCTAGACCAAGGGTCCCCACCTATTTCTCCCAGAGGTCCAACTGCCATTGGGATTGAGGTTAGGGTGTTGGGCCTTCCTGCCGATTTGCATGCCAGGTTCAGTTATATTTTGGTCCGGATGTAGACCAGGGTCCCCAGTTGCTGACCACCACTCTCAACAAATCACTAACTTTCTCTCTCACTCAAGTGCTCTCACTTTTTCCTTTTCAGGCTGCAGCCTATAGAAGGAAAATGGGGAAAGCCAGTGTTTGTAATACACAAAAACTCCTCCCATACTGGTGTAAACAAGCAGCCTGCTATAAAGCTCATTAAAGACTTTCCAGTTCATTAGTCTCCTCTGTCATTACGGGTAATTTTTTTCTCTTTGAAAAAATAATTTTTCAATGTGGCAAGTTACTGTAGGATTTCCTGAAGTCATGATAGACACAATTAAATTAATCCTAGTTTAAGGCATACATGCATCTCAGAATGATATACATACACTTGCATCAGCGGTAGCTTGCTATCTCCCACAGTCCTTCGCAGAGTTAATTACTTCCAACAAAGGGAAAGCAAACATCCATGCTTTGTAGATGCTGCTGGGATTTTGAAAGATGCCCAGGGTCCCATCTGGAATAATAACAGAACTGGAAGGATATTCAGCTGCTTTTCTTTCTGGTGAAACCGACAAAAATAGATGCATAATATGAGCCAAATTTTATGAAAGTCTTGTTTATTTGTAAGCGGACTGTCCGAATTTCAAATGTACTAATTATAAATTGAAAATTCACTGGTAATGCTCTTAGAAACATACCAGTGGTACAAAAATCTACCAAATGTTTTAAAGTATGCATATCACGGAAATGTAACACAACACGCACAAAGTACTGATTATCCATGTGCTATGTTTCAGATGATAAATACGTATTTTTCTCAGAGTAAAGCATTCATAATGACTGAACTATTTAAATTTTAAGGTACACCTTATGCCGTCATCACTGCCTGTGATTTATTGCTGAAATTATGGTTAAAGTCAGTGATTTACATTTTTGATATGACAAAAACTAAGAAAGAAAGAAATGATGTGTAGTGATTTGTTTTTTTGTACTGATTATTATAATTATTATTTATTTTGGAGCCCGGGTCTCCTTACCACTGAGGATACCAATGTCACCATGGATATGTCAGCAATGAAGGTGAATAGAGTCAGGTGAACACCAGTGGTGGGCACAGCTAACCGAAAAGTTCACTTTGCTAACCACTAACTCCAAAGTTTAATTCATTAATGCTAAACCGATAAACCACAAAAAAAATTAGCAGAAGCTAATGATATCCGCTAACCAATAACTTTTATTATATAAATGTATCTTTGGTTTAATTTTTGGCTAAGAAACCCTTAAAAATATACCTAGAGAGCTAAAATTTTAACCTGTCTAACACTGAAGTGTTATCTGTCAGACTGCAGTGATTACCAGGGGATATTTAGAACTTACGCAATTGGATATCATGGGATTCTATTGAATCTGCAGAATAAGTATGTATTGAAATTTTCTTTCTATGATATCCCCTTTGCGAGATATAAGAATTTTTGTTGGAGAAGCTCTATTTCACAACTGGCCCATCTGGTACCTTAAGTTATCCAGCTAAGCAAGAAACCCAGCTTTGTGATATAGGCCCCTGGTTCTCCAGTTAATTCTGGGTACCACAGTTTAAATGGACTTTATCTTCTTTCACTTACATTTAGCCCAGACCACGTTAAATCCAACAAGTTATCAACTAATCACACCTTGCGTTTGCAAGTAGTCAGTCAGACACACTGTTGTAGACATGCTCATGACAGTAACAAATATGAATAATTTTAGTGTTTACAAGCGTTTTTGACTGTTACATTTTATTAACTTTACCTGCAAATTTACAGTGGGTAGAACTAATGTTAGCGGAATTGGTCCGCTAATGGCTTTCAAAGTTAGTGGACATAACAAAAATGTTACTTTGATAATTAATGATTAGCAGATTAGCGAAATCCTGCCCACCACTGGTCAGTACAATACTTGAACTTAAGCTCAGGCTCTTTAATTTCGTAAACTAAGGGGCTCAGGAATGAATTGTGAAAAGTTATAAGCTGCCTCAATGATGACATGTCCTATTCCAGTTGGCAGGATGGGAGAATTATGCCCATAATCAGGGCTAGTGTCATCCACTATATCCAGGACACTGGAGTCAGGTTGTCTTTGGCCACAGGGGGTCACATTAACCCCAATTAGTTTTTTTTTTTTTTCTACTTCCAAAAAAAAGGAACATACAACCACAAACCTCTTCACTGCTGGCAGCAGATGGAGTGATGTAAGCTCTGCAATCATACTTGAACCCCTGCCCCCAAAATGGGGAAGCAACACCAACTGGGGGACCTTCCCAGCCAATTCTCACTCTTAGAGTCCCATCTGGTGACAATTTGCAGTGCTGTTTCATTATCTGCCTTAGGTACCCAGGAGAAACGTCCTAATTTGTGCAGTCATTCACTCACATAAATCGTGAGAACACTAAGCTTCAATGCTTATCAATTCAATTTTATCATCTCCTGTCCGTACCTGAAGCCTTGAATGAAACTCACGGGACATTTAAGGCTGGAAAGGTAAAATGAATTGCCTCAAGAAGTAGGATATACCTAAGAGCCTGTTAGCTCTTTCTCAGTTCCTGTCACACGCCTCTGATTCTCACTGCAGGAACCCTCACACCTTCAATGTGACTCAAGCTTTTTGCCTGGTTATGTGAATGTAGAGCTCTCGATTTCTATAAGACAGTGGGTTAGCTTTGGGTGTTATAGACAGGGGGTATGTTTGTCCTTTTTTTTTTTTTTGCTTGGTATTAATTACAGTACATTTCTGCTCAGATCAAAACTGCCAAATCAAAATCAAGGGACTATCACTGGGGACATTTCCAACCATACACAATTTTACTCTTTCTTTGCATGCAGTTGTTTGTCTTCATTGAATGAGTTTTATGACACCAAACACACTACAACTAGTTAATGCATCTAATAAAGCCAGATTTTTGTACAGTACTTTTGATTAAGACGCTTTTTGAAAAAGCTCATAATCATAACAGACGTACTGGCAAAGGGGGCATGATGACATTTCTGACACTATGCAGCACATTTTATAATAAGATACTTTATTGTGCTACATTTTAATCATGTTCATTAATGAATGACAATTACATACTCTGAGGTATATTACACTGTTCCATGAAAAATGTTCTGGGACAAATTTTTTTAAAGAATGTGACAGTACGACTGCCAATGACACAAGGAGGGCACAACGCTGATGAAAAAAGCTGGCAAAAAACATGAGTAGAGCAGAATGGCGGTTGCTATGGCGATGGGGTCAGATCTTTCCTGGCCACCTCCTAAGCCTCATCTGTACACCGTGACCAGCCAAGGGACAGGGTGAATGGACTGGGCAGAAATATTTATCACCCAATCCAAACTACACCTTTATTTCTTCATTAAAATGAACTCTTAGAGGTGTTGTCATAAGAAGCTAAAAAAAACAAAAAAAAAGTCACTTGTCACTTTCAGGGTGCACCTATTACAGCTGTGTCAGAAATATGCATCCAAGCATGGCCATAAAACTGTCATTTCCAGCTGGTTACTTACTGTGAGACACAGTCATTTTTGTAGAAAGCTCTCAAACATTTTTGTGAAGTTTGCTGTTTATTTCTAAACTGGTATCTGATGTCTTGTTTTCAAAACATTTCAGCTGTCAGTTACTAATAAAATTCATAAAATCAATCACTCAATCCATTCATCCATCCATCCGTCCATCTGCTTATCACAGTCAGGGTGACGGGGTGCAAATGTATTTTCTAAAACTCCCTGGGCTGTAGTTCTGGTTTGGCAACACTTCTTCCAAGTCTTTTCTTAACAAATTTTATAGTGAAATCAAAGATGGCAGTAAAAATGAGCAGGGTGTTAAAATGTATTGATAATATGCAGAAATATAATTTATTTATTAACATATGCTATTGAAGGACATCAGTAATTAGTAATTAGTGCCTGTGCTGAAAAAAGGATCAAGAATAATTAAAAATAAGCAGCCTAGACCAGCAAATAAAACAAAGGTGAAATACTTGAAAACTGTCATTTTGGAATGTACCTAAATACCAGAACATCACAAGCCTTACTTCACCCCCCCCCCCCCTTCCCCCATTTAATCAAAATCTGTGCATCCACTAGACTGAACAGCTGGGAAGCATATAGCTAAAACAGGGAAACAGATTTCTTGATTACAGGGGAAAAATACTTTGAAAATCCTTGTCAACTGTTGAGAAAACAAGCTGTGATGATGCCTCAAAATATCTTGCTAATAGGCAGCTAAGACTAGACAAGAAGGTTCTTAGGGAATTATCAAGCAGGTTCTGAGTGAGCTCATTAGACCTTGAAAGTTTGAAAAAGATCTTAGGAGCTTATAAAGAAAAGATCGCTTATCAGGCAGGATCCAGGGGATATAAAATGTTTTGGACTGACTAGCCTAAGATTTTCTTTAGAGTTTATGTCCTTTTGGTTCACAGGTGCTGCTTCTCTACTCAATGCAGTTCTCTTTGACTTTTCATTTGGGTTATGGCAATCCCCCTCAGCCCCACATTTCAATCAGGAGGCCAAAGGGATCCCAGATATTTATGACCAATCGATCTAGATGTTCTGGAAGATTTTTTCACGACTGCAGCAGAGAATGAGTGATCACAAAATATACAAGGTCAGGCAAGCAAAATAGGTCTATAAAAGCAGGATAATTAGTGCAGTAGGCAGCGCTGTCACCTCCCACCACCAGGGTGCAGTGTTTAAATATGCTCAGTAAATATGTGTCAGTAAAGTTTGTGAGTTCTTTTCTTCTGTAGTTCATAGACATGCAGCTAGGCTAACTAGTGTCTCTAAACCACCATTGTTATGTGACTGTGTGACCTGCAATAGGCTGCCATTCCATTGAGGGTCTCCTTGTGTCATACCCCTCCTATATCAGGCTCCAAGATGGCCCATGACCCAATGCTTGGAAGATGGATGGATAGATGGAAGGACGGAAGACAGCACTTGACCTTGAGACCTACTATCAAGCAAGTTACAAATAATGCTTTTTAATACTAATATTAAAGTTGAACTTCATCAGGATTATCTGATGAAGGCTGGTACAAATGCTTCAGTGGCAACTATAAGAAGTGCAATAAATAAACAAGGACTTCATGGCCGGACACACTCCACTCTTGACTGGGAAGGTGTGTTAACTTCTGTTGTCAAATTAACTCAGATATGTATCAATAATTGTTTTTTGTTATTTAATGAGTTTTTTGTCATTTATTGTCATTATCTTTCATCTATATTATTATCATGTCTTTTGAGGTGAAGGGGTTGAATATTTCTGATTGCAGCTGTATGTAGTATCTGCCCTCTATACCTTCTTGAGGGGTGCCATGATCTGTATGTATACTCCGCAGTCTAAGCAGGAAAGCCCGGAACTCCCTCTCACTGAGCCCCAGCTTCTCTGGAGAAATACAAAGGCAATCCCAGGCCAGCTGAGAGACTTAATCTCTCCAGTGTGTCTTGGGTCTGTCCTGGTTGGATATCCCCAAAGCAGCTCCCCAGGGAGGGATCCAGAGGGCATCCTAGGTAGGGGCTTGAACAAGCTCAGCTGGCTCCTTTCGACACAGAGGAGCAGCGGCTCTACTTTGAGCTCCTCTTGGATGTCTGAGCTCCTCACCCTAAGACTGAGCTCAGACACCCGGCAAAGAAAGCTCTTTCTTGCTGCATCTATCCTTCCGTCAGTCACTACTCAAAGTAATAACAAGAAAGGAAGAGAATAAGTGAATGAAACTCACCTTACACATAAACAAATCCACTATTCCATCAGGGGAAAAACAATAGACAAACACTGATCATGTAGAAAGGGACCCAGTCTGGGGTTAATGTGAAGTTAAAAGGAGAACATACATGGCTTCAATAGGAATGGTGACCAGGTGGAGTGAGGAAATGTGGATACTGTGCATCCATCCCAAGATTGGTACCTAAGAAACATGCAAACCATTGTTTAAGAACTTGACAAGTGGCTTTTACTTGATCAGTCTCTGTTCTATTTAAAGGCAGTTTAGGTGGGATTGCTAGAAAAACATTATGGTTCAGATGCCCTAATCATATTAATAATAAAGAGTATTCATCCTGGCAGATAGGAATATTGAGGATGCCTCACAGTTGAAAAATGAAAAGATAAGCTACACACTCCAGTGAAAACTCAGGGACTGCTGACACGTAATTCAGTGTTACTGCTAGGGACGGTCAGTATCGGTATATGGAGAAATGTGTACTTGGCAAGACTAGTCGGCATCTGTGGAAAAATATTTTGACTGAAGAAAAATATTTTGACTTGTGGGGACCATCTTTTCGCTAAAAAAATGCAAAAAAATCTCATGTTTGGTTACTTATGGATAAGGTTTGGTCTGGATAGGGTTTAAAGTTGTTATAGTGGGGAACGAGGGTTGACTGAACGAGGATGTTTCCCATAGAAATGAATGGAGAGTTCCCACCAAGGTAGCCTCCAGATTAGGCTCTGAACCCCCCTGCAACTCTGAATAGGACAAGCAGTTAAAAAGATGGATGGATTGATGGAAAAGGCGAAACTTAAGGGACAGTGCTTAATATCACACATCAACCTGTGACATCATGCAGTCTTTTAATAACGGACAACCTATGCTCAACATATACACAGCAAGTTTGAATGAGTCAACAGAGCCTGCCACCTGCTACTGGATTGGTACTATCATGGAAGCGATGAGCTCTCCCTCAGATGAAGTGTCAAGTGTCAGTGAGGAACACCGACAGCCAAATCTTTTAAAATAAAGGAAATATTGAGAATAAATAAAAGTAGATCTGCAGTCAATTCAATTTGTCACATTTTTTTGTGTTCATTTTAAGGGCAATTCTAAGATCATTCTAAGTAAGATTTGAGCCTTCAAAGTAAATACAGACCTGAATTATCCTGTGATAATTATCGTTATCAACTTTATATGAATAGGTTATATTTTTAAATACCATGTCTGTGGCAAAACATGGTAAAAATTATTTCAATCAAAACATCCATCAGAATATGTGATGACGACCCCCAGTACTACATAATGTTTGTATGTGGTTTGGATAAGGATTAGCCTGGTTACCCAGGTGTAAACTAATCGCTGAGTGAAACGCATAAGCCAACACATGTGACTTTGTTTATTGCTACACAAAAAGTCCTGACAGATGCAAAGTATTACAGAAGGCCATACCAACCTTGCATAAATAAGGGATGTCTGCTTACAGGGACATCCTTTGTCTGTTTTTAAAAAACAATGGACCTGAGGTATACATTTATATAACCACTCCTGTTGAGACCATTTCAACTACTGTGCCCGATATCCACAGCTTACAGCATTTGTTGCATCCTGTCCTTCTGATAGCTATAATCACTTTCATTATGCAAATGTAGTAGATGCAAGGTTCTCTGGAGTTAAGATAAATCATCTGAATACAAAACAGCTTCTATCTGTTCTCTTTGGCCTTGCTCACACTTGGTATTAACATGTGTCCTGGGTGATCCGATCACAAGTGGACAGCCCTAGATACAGGTGTGAACAGATCCAAAACAGATTGAAAGCATAACGATATCTGATCACTCAAACCACATTTAGAGGTGGTCTGGGACGCAAATAGCCACATTGTGAACGTGAGTGTGTCCTAGGCCGTACTGAAGGACCACCTACTCAGCTGATGTCCTCATGTGGGCATAAGTACGTACGCGCACATTAAATGCACAAATGGTATTTGACATATGATTTATGTTAGAATGTGAGTCAGTGTAGAGCGGGCCATTGCGTACTAAACTGTATTGTGAGCATAACTACAACATCAAGAAATAGGTTTATATTTAATGCACATTTTGATCAAGCCTCCTTATTTATGTCAAAGCTGCTCCACGCTTTATTAATATTGGTGAAATGTGCTGGTAAAAATTACATTAGTGAAAAATTAAAGCGTGTAGGTAACAATGTGTGTTCAACAGCCTAGATAATGGATATGCTAATTAAAACACATAATAAGAGTGTAATTGTTTATATAGTTTTATATTGGGCTGTCTGGGGGCTTGATCCCCCCGTAAGAAATTCAGTCCCACTCCGGCCCTGACTACTTTGCTTCTTTTACTTAATTTGCTCCAAGTCAGATAATTCAGCATATTAGGCAAAACAATGAACCTCTTTGTTGAAATTTTCTAAATACTATCATATGACAACCAACATAATGTATTACAGATTGAACCCTTTGCCCTTGAATAGAAAAGTATTAACCTAAGTCCTAAAAGACCATTTTAACATTTGTTGACGTGGTATAAAAATGCATAACTACAATGTGAAAACTTTAACTTGATAGTGAAATATTGTATGAATGTTTTAAGAAATCACATTTGTATTATGTGAAATATTTTATAACGACTGTCAAATTTAAGTCACGTTATTACGAAATACAATTTAGAGATTATGCCTAGAAAATAAATGTAATAGAAAATAAATTAAGAAATATAATACCTTTTGCGGAATTGTTTTAAAATAAGAGGACACCTTGGTTATTAAAATATTTATGTATTCATTACATTTTGAGTATTATGGTATTCATTACAAACATCTGTGGCAGTTTGTTTACCCTGGAATGTGCCAATACTATGATTTCTTCTTCTCCTTCTTTCATTGTTTGGCAGACTGTATACGGAAGTGATTATGTGCTTTATATAAATAAGTTGCAGGAAAGTGAGGTGCAATTAAAAGCGGTCAGTTGAGACGCATGCAGAGAAGCATGTTAATGCCAGGTGTGAACGGACATATTTAGCGCTGTCCACTTGTGATCGGATCACCCAAGACGCATGTTAATACCAGGTGTGAACAAGGCCTTTCAATTACTGGACCGTTAAATAATATCATTGAAGGTAAACAGAAACAGCAATTTAGCTGATTTCAGCAACACTCTTTTTTTAGTCTTCCTTGTTGTTTTCAGTCTGGAAACTTACTACACTGCAAAATTATTCAGATATAACTTAGAAAGCTCATATGAACAGTTCACAGACTCCTACAAACAGCTGGTGTGAAAACACAAAATGTCAAATCACTTTGTGGAAAAATCTTGAATTTCTGCAGGCTGATTCCTTGACAGGCTCAACTGTAAAAAAAAAAAATCCCACTGGAGCAGAATGATCTGTATGTAGATTTGTCCCAGAAGGATCTGAATAATAAATGCCTTCTAGACCTTAACTGAAGTGCCTACAATAAAACTGTATACATTAGACAATGATAACCTGAAGCCTTCAGAGAAATACAGTGGTACCTCGGTTCTCGAACTTAATCCGTTCCGGACTCTGGATCGAATCCTAAAAAGTTCGAGTTCTGAT
>JAODJU010000069.1:184636-234116 GCA_026776725.1 Gnathonemus echidnorhynchus
TGTGAAGAAGGCATTCAAGTAAGAATTGCATTGTAGTATGACTCATTTCCTGGCGCGTACAATTTATATTAGGTCAGTATTCACGGTTCGGCTTCTGATATTCAGATCGAGTTCTAGATCAAACTGGTTTGTTCGACTTACAAGAAATTCGAGTTCTAGTGAGTTTGAGAACCGAGGTACCACTGTATAATACGAAGATAAGCTGAGCCTTAATTGGGTGCATTTCCTAAAAGCATAGCTGCTAACATACAACTGAATGGTTCCAACTATGATCATTGCTAACAAGAGCTTTTGGGAAACATACCCCTGGTTAGCTGACTAAAAAACAGGACAGCTCTGGTTTGGTCAGATAAGGGCAATGATGAGCTTCAGGGAAACCGCACACGTGAGAACTGCATGATCCGTACCCAGGGGAGTGTTAAACAAGGCAAACTGAGCAGTAAGGAGAGCTTTTCCTACAATCTCATGAATCAGAGCCCAAGATCTAGGTCAGTATAACAACAGGGAGAGATTCTCACAGGCTTTACAGAAGGAAAAAGGGAAAGTTTATTTTCAGAGGACCATATTAAAACCTGTCAAGGTTGCAAACACAGGGTGTCAGAATGATGTTAGATTTATAGCATAAACTGTTGAGCATTATCAATAACTCCCATGGTGCATATTGAAAGTATTACACTGTCATTGCATATGCTCACTGGCCAGCAATGACAACATAGTTCTCTATACTGATCCTTCCTCTTAGGTAGGGTTAGATGATGAATTGGAAGTCAATATAAACGGCATTACAATGACTTTGCTGAATGGGTTGAAAAATCTTTTCAAACATGGTCAAAAATCTCAAAGCCCCCCTCAGTTTCAAGTCTCACTTAACCGGGACATAAAGAATACAAAGTGCCTCAGATTCACTTCACCTTTTGCCATCATATGGTACTGCACCAGGATGCAGGATGTTCATAAAAAACAGAGATGGAACCATAGCTGCTGGTAACAATAATGTCAACAGAAAGAGGACTGAGGCCCCATCAGAACTGAAGTGGACCAAAAAGAGAACCAAGTTCTCTTTCAAATGAACTCACAATGTGACTGCAAGAAGGACTGAGTTTTCTGTCACTGCACTTTTTGAACCACTTTAAGAGGACTGAGTTTAAATCCTTTAAATAGGACTATATGTGAAAATACCGTAAGGCTGCCCAGCCGTTCTTCTGGAGAACTACCACCCTGCAGATAGAGGTGGGCAATTAATCGATTTTATCGATTAATTCGAATTTATAGTTCATGACGATGTGTTTTTATGAAAATCGACTTTATTACTTATTTTACACGCGAGCGCCAAAAGCGGAACTAATGCGACGCACCGTTCTTCACGGGTATATTAGCGCGGCGCACCCAAACACTGTAGCGGATTCACAAACAACATGGCTAAGGTTCGATTTTGCGCCGTCGGACACAGACCAAGTAAGTCCTCATTGCAAAGTCAGTTTAAAAACTGTTGCAACCAAAGGAAGCAGCACGACAAATTTATTCCAGCATCTAAAACAGAGGCACGTAGCGGAGTGGGAGAAGTGCAGCTCCCAGCGAAATGAAAATAGGCGCAGCACCAGCACAACATCCAAAGTTAAGCAAGCAACCGTCCCTGACACGTTTTCGAACTGTGTGCCATATGATAGGGATGGGGGACGGTGGAAGGCGATAACAAACGCTAGTGCGATGTGTATTGCAAATGACATGGTGTATTGCGTTTTTGGTTTTCTGAATATCAGACATGTCTCCATTGAGGTTTAGTAAAGTGAGTAAATTACATAGGAAATATATTATATTACTCACTATCACAATTTTTTGCAGAATATTTTAATATTTTTTCATTCATTCGTGCAATAAATATGGTAACATGAAAATATCAATTGGCATTTTGACAACCTAAATATTACTGCTTCAGTTATACAAACGTAATAATAATAATAATAATCACTTGATTAATCCCCGTGGGGAAATTGTCTTTTTTATGCCTCCCTCAGCTTGCTCTTTGTAAGCAAGCTGTCCGTGAAGGGCAGCCTCTCATGGCAGCCCCCAGGTAGCTGGGGGGTTAAGGGTCTTGCTCGAGGACCCGCAGATGTGCTGAGGCTGGGTTTGAACTGGCGACCTTCTGATTACAAGCACACAGGCTTAGCCCACTGAGTCACACGCTGCCCCTTGCTGTTTTGAAAACAACAATGAACATTAAATGTGAATTTGTGTTTCAGGATTAAGTAAAGGTTACTTAGTTCAGCATCAAAAAGTATATAACATTTGAAAAGTACATCGTACAGACTTGTTGATGTGCAATCAACTTAATTACGTGTAAATGTCATCCTGAAATAGACTGATTTTTTAAAAAAAATTTAAAAGATATTACTTTAAGTTCAGGCACAAGTCCAGGGCTACATGTATCTGAGAAGACAGTGGTGCACTTTGCCTTCACAGTATTAAATAGCCCAGAGACTCGAGCATCACCTACCTAATCTCACAGCAAGCAAAATCCAATCTCTGACTGCTTAATGCTTCAGCCTATATATATTCTTGCACCATAATCATGAGATGGATACTAGGGTCTTTTGTGCATTTAATTAAGATAACAAACCAATAATTATCTATATCTGCTAATGCCTGAGCCTATAACTATTAATTTCTGCTGTACTTTTTCCACCAGAAGTATGCGTACTGCCTCTCTAGCATAGTAGTTTTATTCTCAGCAGCCATCAGGCACAGACTCTATTATGAATCTAATACTGCACATATTTTCATTCAAAGAAAATTATACATCACCAGAAACTCTACAGCCTGGAGTATTTACCCTTTACCTGTATATATACCTTTACAATAACTGCATAATACAAACATGCTATGAATTATTAAGTTAGTTCTATTAAATCATAGTTTAAGTTTAATAAAAACATCGCTGCAATATTTGTGAATGAGGGGATTTGCGGGCTGGGTGACAAGGCAAGCAATAAGAGAAGAGTGACTCAAGATCACAGCCATTTAAGGCATTTAATTGCAATTCTCATCCAAACCTGGTGCTAATGGAACCTGAAGGCCATTTACATCTAAAAACACTTTTACATTCACTGGCTTTTAGTTAAGAATTTTAACCTTTAATCTGAATTAGTCACAAGAAAGGACCATGAAGTAGACATTTTCATAAACACCCACTTCAGCATGCCAATTTTGTGTTTTTAGTATGTATTTCAGTTTGTATTTTTTACAGTCTGCAAACCTGCTGACATTTCATTTCTTTTCTTTCTGTTTAACTGTTGCCTTCCTATTTAAATATAAAAACGGTGTGTCAGCCTGTATCTGCAATATACAATGAAAACAGAATGAATACTGCAACTACTGACAAAGTATATACATTAGAGTATAAGTAAAAGTTCTCAACCAGGTATATAAAACCGAATTCACAGTCCACAGTGCATTACAAACACGACATATTTAACAGATATGTATTGTCTACTCTCCTGCAAAAGATCATTGGAGAGTCCATAATTAAAGAATAATAATGGAAAATCAGGTTTAAACTAACTTCAACTCCATGTCTATTGAAAAGGACACCACAAGCTAATAGTTCACTATGATTCTTTTCTATTACTGTCTTTCCTGTGTGCATGAGCAGCAATCACTATGTTCCGTCACATATTTTTTCTTCTTCCCAAAACTTTAGCACTTCTCTCTTCCTACAGTTATTCATCTAGAAACAACCTTGCAAAACCTCACCCAATAAGGTGAAGTGTGATTGTATTTTCCTTTTTGATATTCCAAGTGCATCCCTCTTCTGTATCCCTCTTTTTGTCAAATCTTTCCCATTACAAAAAATAGAAAACAGAGGGATGAAAAAGTATGGATGGAGAGTTAAACAGATAAAAGTTGTACTTCTGAGCTTTTATGTACACAACAATCAAGGGTCTTCAGGAAATGGCCTTCTCGTTATTAAATACCACAGAGGAGTGCATTTCAGTGCTGTGATCTCTCCTTTGGTAGAAGCACATTTGTCGCTCCCTAATACTTATATGCTCGTTCAGATTTTAGGTGCCAAATGCAATTCTTGAGGATGGCACTAGGTGAGAATACTCAGATTAGCATTTTAAATTAGCACATCGAATCAGGAAACTGACCTCACTGCTCTTATGCCCCCAGTACCCTGCCACACAGGGCTAGGTAAGTAGAGTTTGCAAAAACAGCACACAAGCTTTACTCATCCTCACTAAAATCATTTGACTGAAACCCCCTACAACTTAACGGTGAGCAAAACACCAATAACTGAGAAATCAGAACCCGAACAGGTAAAAGATTCATACAGAAGTTGTTGCTGCTCCTAAGATAAGTGGCTTGGGACTCTCAGAATAGTCATTCAATTTACATTTAGGAAGAAAAATAAATCATGCAAGGAACTGTGCAGTGCTTGGATAAAGAATGTATTTAAGGGTCTTCTTTACATTCCTGACCCCACATTAGTGCTGTGAAGAAATTAATAAATTAGCATGAATTAACACTAATCCCCAATTCATACATCAAACACAGACATACATAATCCCATCATAAACTGCAGAAAAAATGACTGTCACTTTAAAAAGACAGAGACTGTTTTATATCTGTTTTTATCTATGTCCATGTACCTTCAAAAAAATTATTTATCTGGTGTACCATGGCCTCAGTGAAATAAAATCCCACCGCATGAGCATGCTTATGTCTCATATAGCTATGAATGACAATAAAATTGATTTTGAATCGACTAATGTCAGATAGCTGTAAATAAAAGTTTTTTGTTCATTCTGATTTCTGATTCATATTCAGGTGAGAAAGAGCAGGCGACACGAGGATTATGGGAATCCCAGTCATCGCCTTCCCTAGTTTGCTTCCAGCTCTTTTCACTGTCAGAGACCCTGCTGTCACCCTCAGCTTCCGAAATTACTGGGATATTAGTGCTACCAGTGTAGACAAAGCTGATTCAGGTATCCATGCTGACTGAAACAGTGCGATGTATTAATTTAGCAAGCGTGTATCTTGAGCGAGTGTAGTGGCTGAGACTGAAGCGTACAGATCTGCCAACTGGGCCAGAAACAAAGTCGAATAGCTCTAGATGACACTGGAACATAAAGGAAAATCAGGTACAGCAGAGCTAATGGATGAAAGGCAGCTGAGCTAAAGTTATATCTGAAAGACAAAGACCCCAGACCAAATGATATCAAGTCCCTGTCTCTGCACTGCTACAATTAAATGGAGAGCCCCACTAAAACCTCTGATGGAGCACTATGTTACTCGTAGAGAGGAAATAGAAAGAAAGCAACAATTACTTACCATCAAGTATTTGATTTTGGAAGTTAACTGGTTTGTCTGAAAAAAGAAAACATAAACAGCATATTACTTCACAGACACTGCATCACATTCAGCACAATATTTAACAATATGATTCAAGGCAAACTTGTGAAAATTCCAGATATTCACTTTTAGCTCTCCAATCAGCTACAGAAATGGGTTTTAAAGCCTGAACCAAACCACTTGCATCACAATATGGAAAATGGTTACGGTTAGGTAGTGGTGATACAAAACTTATACATAATTCAGAATGTGTCCACAAACAAATTTTTGTGATGGAAATTAAATAAGTATAAGAAATGTTTCCTCCATTCATTCTAACCACCTGTCCTGGTCAAGGACACAGCGGGCCTGGAGGCTACCCAAGGCAACATAGGGCACACGGTTGGGGGGCACCCTGGACAGGATGCCAGTCTATCACCAAGTCCACACACAGGCCCACATTTACATTAATACACTATGGACAACTTTGAGAAGCTGACTAGCCAAACTACACATCTTTGAAGTGCAGGAGGCAACCTACAGGACACATGCACAACATAGGTAGAACATGGACATACACAGTCTAAGAAGGATTCAAACCTCCAACCCAGAATGCAACAGTGCTTTTCATATCAGAATGTGCTAAAAGGACACATCACTGAACCAATCTGCCCCAACCCACTCACTCAGAAAATGTAAAGGTACCCTACCTAATGCATGACCATAATGCTCCCAGTGACACTGACTGACTTTAAAATGCTGCCTTGGTTGATCTGACAAACTGCTCGGAGCGGCAGGGGACTGCCCCAGCTGGGGCTGCTCAGCTCCAAATCGCTCGGCACCTATACTGACTCATGACCTACTTACAAATAACACTGCCTGGGAGGGCCTTGTTTGGAAAAAGAAAAAAAAAACTGGCAAAATTGATGTTTTAATGCCCTTTACACAATAACTTCTACACTGTTATCTCCATGGCCTATAGCACAGCATTCAGTGCATGCAAGAAACAAATGCCTTCTGCTTCATCTTTTCTGTAACAAAAAACGAACTCTTTATCAGCAGGTGAATCTTAAAAGCCATGTGCGAGAGCAATGTCTGTATGGAAAAGACATTGGTTATGTTCTTATGAAACAAGGCGAAGACACAAATTCATAAAAATCTACCACCTCTCAGCATTAAAAAAATCAGACCAATGAAGTGGGTGAACTGCACTCAAAAATGCACAAGCATTCTGGTTCTGCATTTGTGTGATAAAAGTAATTAATGACCATCCATTTGAATTTAGATGCAACAGCATTAAAGTAGCTAAGCACATTTAACAGAGGCTTTCCTGGACAGCATAATGGCTTTTTCACTGTGGTGGTGATCACCTAATACAGCAACATCTAAATGGATCACAGACTCCAAGGTAATCTGAGGAAGTTTCATGTTGTGTCACTTGCCTTATGAGGACACGAGAGCAGTCGATGACAAATTATTAACATACGGTTATGAGACCCGTTGCTTTTAGAGGAAAATACACAGTACAGTTTTCTCCACACTTTCACAGTTATGCTTCTGTTATACATAAGCAAACTGAACACACAGTCGTATCAGTCATACAGTGGTTGACGCCAATATCCTGCCGTATCTACGGTAGATTCTTCAGACTATTAGAGGTCTATTCTTCAGACTTCTGCTTTGTCCAAGTCAGTCAAAGCCTATCAAAGTTCAGGGGTCACGTCTGTCCCATCTAATAGGACTTTTACATTGTTGATAACAGACCGTAAATCTCACACTTACTCAGTCACTCATTTACATGTAATAATATACATTCCCTTGCAAAAACTCATACTGACACACAAGCAGTAACACACACAATCCACATATTCATACATTTTTGGGGGCTCTATATTAATTTCAATGGGCATAACACTAATCCCAACTATGACAGTCTTAACCCCTGCCCAACCCTATCCTTAACCATAAGTAATCAAACAAAATACATGACTTGTGGGATTTTTATTTTTTTGATTAGAGTGACAGAAAATGTCCCCATAAGGTAAAAAATTACAGGTTTTTATCACATTGTGGGGCAATTTGGTCCCTGCAACGTAATAATCACAAAAACACATACACAGACACACACGGACACATACACAGACACACACGGACACACACACAGAGACACACACACACACACACAGAGACACAGACACACACGGACACACACACAGAGACACACACAGACACCTACAGTTGTTCAGAAAGAGGAGCACGGCGAAGCCGAGCGTGGAGGTTGCCAAAAGAATCAGGCAGATGTTGCAGGGGATCATGAAGTAGCGAACCACCAGTGACACTTTGTGCTGATACATCCTGTCCCGCTCGGGGAGGGGGACGGAGTACTGGCAACCGCTCATCCTGTACCCCAAACCCTGTCTGGGGAGGGGCAGACCAGGAAACACGATACCAGGAATAGAGGTGGACAACAAGAAAGGTCCAAAATAAGTGCTTTTCAACAGATGTTCAGATGGGCTGTTTCCAGTTTCCAAGCGAAATGGTCCCTTCAGTAATAGCATCCATGATGGGAGAGGATGGGGGGGTTCCCACTAGCTCAGACAGCATGTCCCCACCCCCCTTTCCTGCATGTCTAGGAAAATTGCAGTGATGTAGGAGTGGCGTTAGTCACCCCAGTGGCCAGCTGCACACTCTCGCAGTTACTTGCAGCTACCTGCCTGGCCAGCAATACCAGCACTCTGGTGAGTCCTGGTGCCTGCCAACGAGAGCTCGGTGTTCCTAGTGAAACTGGGAAAGCCGGGAAATCGTAAAGCGGGAGTGTTTAGATTATAGAAAACAGGAATGCCGAATGGAGAGATGCTTGTTATGAGTGACTGAACAGACAGCCGACATGAGAGCCGTGGAGTCTTCCCCCATCTACAGGTCACCAATGCCAATCCAAGCAGCCTTTAACCCTTGTGTTAGTTCTTGGTGGAGTCCTTGCAGTGTAACATCCCGGTACCTCGCACTAGGATATCCAAAAATGTGGGGAAGACTGGTTCTGCTCATCCAACTCAATAAGTCCTGATCCAGGTTCTTCAAGCCAGAAAAAAAAGATGATATCCCCTCCTATGGATTAGGATTGACGATGAGTGATTAGCAGATGGACATGAAGCAGCTGCCAGAAACTCCCTCAAACCGAAAATGAAATCCCTCCACCCGTCCATTCAACCTTCTGGCGATTCCCCCTTCTGCCGGACCTCCTAGGCACCCGCTCCGTCCTCCCACAAGGAGGCAGTGTACCTGTAAGCTGGAGGGACAGATGATTGGCCCAGTCTGTGCAGGCGATGCTCAGCAGCAAAATCAAACCAAACTGGGGCAAAAGAAAAGACCAAGCTTTACGCGGCATAAAAAAATACCCAGTCCAAATATTGTTTTATCCTCTGTACCTGGTCAACGTCTGCTGACAAACTCCCACAAGAAAGGGCAATAGCTTCTCTTTGTCCCCTCAAAGAAGAGATTTGATTGTTTTTCTTTCGGAGTAAGAAAAAACGGGTTCGTTCAGCCCTTCCTTCTGTGAGGATTTTCTGGGGTCACCTCCTGAGAGTCACTGTCCATCCTGCCTGGCCTCAGAGGACCTGCCCGCTTTCTAGCCCCCGGTACTGATACCTGATGTGAATGCGCTGCTCCTCACTCAGCCGGCTAGAGGCTGTGTGTGTGTGTGACACGCAGTGAGAGAGGAAGGCAGAGCCTGAGAGAGAGAGAGAAGCTCAGAAGCCAGAGAGGGGAAGGCAGCGCCTCTGTCTTTGCTACACTGCCGATTCAAAACTGCTGCACATTTCAACCGGCAAAGACAGTGACGAGCGCATGTGAGGGACTGACTCCGGCGAAAAGGAGGAGGGGGCAGGCATGAAAAACGGCAAGTGAGGGAATAAGCATCTGGGAATACTTCTTTAGGAGGGTGGGGGAAGCAACTGAATGAGCACAAAGGAAAGATCGTACCAAAAGACATCAAGACTCTTCTTAATGTTTTCCAGCAACAGAACACTTGCTGTGAATTTATTGCAACTAACTGGTTTGATTTGCAAGCCTCAGATTTCATTATTAGAGGAAAAAAAAGACATAGAATGACAAGAAGTCAGATGATTTTTCTTTAGTCTCACTGTAAGTATGAACTCCCCCTTCGGCTCTGAAAAACATTTTTTCAGTCTCCTTCCCACACCCCAGTTTTTAAGCCAATATTGTGACAAACTAAAGCTTATTCAGAGCCTCATAGACACCCCTCAACTTACACCTATTAATTCTTCTCTTTTTTGTTTGATAAACTGCCACACAATCTCTTCATTAATCTTCATTAAAAACAGAAAAAGACTATGAATATTCAGTAAAATTGGTCAGTGATCAATGGGGAGACAAAAAAAATCAAGCGCCTGCATACGATTTCAAACTCTGGCTAAAATATTAGGATGAGATGCTTCATAAGGACATTAACATTGTGACAGGGTCTCACTTTCTGTGGGATTCTTTTAAGCCATCATTACATGACCATGCAGACACACCCACGCTATACTTATCTGCAGCAGCCCTTCTTGGACAATTGCCTCATTATCATGCCTGTCGTATGTTTTAAAAATGGCCAAAAATAATAATAAAAAAGAGAAAAAACAGAATTAATGGCTTGAGAGAAAAATTAAAAAGCAAACAACCATCTTACCTATCATATTATAACAAGTCAACATCTCTTGCATCATGAATCACCTATTCTTTAGGTCAGAAGATAAACGCAAAAACCATTTTTTAAATAAATGACAGAGCCAAATATTAAGGCAGCTTATAATAACATCTCACAATGACACAACTACATACTGTGGTATGTCTTGCATATCAGTAACAAAAATATAGAAATATACAGTACACTCCCAGTACACTCCCTGATCATTTGCTCCTTAATCTGTAAGTCACAGTCTAGTGGAACAAATTCATTAGAAAAATGTGTGATTTCGTAAAGCAGCTGAAAGCTCTAACTAGCCAAACAAGCTTCACTTTTCTGCATATTACATTCCAATAAAAGTCAAAGTACTGAGACACATTTTGATTACATCTATTTTCACAGTCCACTCAACTAATTAAAGCCAACTGGAAAAGCTGGAACTGACATGCTCATGAAAGTCAATTATGATAATAATTCACTAAATTAAAAGCACAAAATATTTACTTATTTAGTAGACACATTTATCTAATTCAATTCAATTCATTTTTATATAGCACCTTTCACAACTGAAATGTTTATATGAATGTGTTGTGATACAATCCTGCATAATTTATACAGAATGATTCAAAAACAGGAAAAAGGGAAGACCTTGAAATGAAATGAAATGAAAGAAAGACAGGCAGAAACTACAGAGAAGATGAACCAAAAACTTCTGAGTTGGAAGGAAAAAAAAAAAACTTGTGGGGATCCAAGGTTAACTGGCTGCCCGACCCCCCCCCCCAGGCATGCTAACATTAAAGAAAAAGAAAGTCTGGGCTTGCTATCTAAAAGTAAGCTGTAAACTGTAGTCAAGATCCAATGAGATGTTTGACTGAGAAATCAGTGTCAGCCAGTCCCTTGAGCCAATGATGTTAAGGGCCATGCTCAAGGGCCCATAAATAAAACCACTTTGGCGCCCACAGGAGTCGAACCAGCGACCCTTTGATCTTGAACACGACCTGCAGATCCACACACTGGAACATGGTTACATGGCAGTAGCAGTCCTGGGGTCAATCTTAGGGTAGAAAGCAGCACACTCAGTACAGGAATCAGAGAAGAGTGAACTGGTGAACTCACTACAAATAAACTGGCAATGGTGATATCTTGCCCACATTAAGTGCTCCGAACAGCCAAAGTCTACTTATAGCACTGAGTCATCTGTCTCTATCCCAGCTGTAGCCAGATAGGTCTGGGGAGGGACCATCTTGCTAGCCCAGCACAGCCTGGAATATCCTGGAAAAGCCCAAAGGTTTGGCACAGTAAGGAAACTCCATCCCCCAATAATGGTGGGCAAGGGGAATAGGATGATATTCCAGCTGGCTGGATCAAAGGCCATGAACAGCCATCCCCAACAGGGCCAGGCTGGCGACGAGAGTTAATGGAGAGGAACTAACCATCAGTCACTAACTTATTAACGGTTTTCTTTCCTTTTCATCACACTAACAACATCGATATGAGTGTTTAATACCTTCCATGCTCTGCTGGTCTGTGCTGTCAGTTCCCTTTTTTTATATCTTCGTTTCCCTGCAGATATTAGACAGAAACACTGTGGAGGGAGATTAGGGGGCGGGACTTATCCTGCCTTCAAGTCATGTTGGAAAATTGTAAATACGAGATGAGAGCACAAGAACACCACTATAAAGTCGAATTAACCGGTGGGGGCGAGTCATTACAACAATCATGGCGGAGGCAATGCATAGCTCCACTATCAAAGGCAAATTATTTTGAAAGCGGTAAATTTTATGAATCGTGTTATTGCAAAACTCCTTGTTTTGAATGTTTAGTAGATTGTTATTAAATTGTGTACCACAAAAAATATAGGTTTTTGTCTCAATATTTGATATATAGTTGGTGAGATACCTGCTGTTTGAGTAAGCGATTCCGAAAAGTTCAATTAACACTACAAATGCATTGTGGCATTGAGGAATGAAAAATACAGCACAAAAAGTAGCTTTCTTATTGCCTCCATTTTTCTCCGATGTAAGCCCTTGAACACACGTCATATTGTAATTACGATTTCCCAGCTACCTAGTCGGATCTTCTGAGTAAGACTGGAAGGCAGCATTAAATGCACTTGGGATACAGGAAAGAAGGCAGAAGACAAAGGGCAGGCCTCAAGCTATTCCTCTCTAAGGACGGTCCTACCTCTACACAAAATGACATGATACAAAAACCTCTGTAAATTAAGAGATGCTGCCACAATGACAACAATGTATCCCCTCCCATCTAATCCCTACTCCTCCCACAGCCCCCAAACTTCTATAGTCAGCACATTTACATGCACAGCTAAGTTGCGCTATGGTTATAGCTCAACTATGCCATTTAATCAGATTACTGTTCTTGTCCCAGTATACATGCACAGCAGGGTAATCGCATTGTGATGTCATTCGACATCGGTAACAGTTTTTACGCCAGTGTAAAACCAATACCTTGCTATTCTGGAGACACAGGGAACACAGTTGGATAACCAGAACCAGAAACAAGGAGCTACGTAGAAATAACATGAATGCGACATAATTGGGGAAAAAAACAAAAACTCAAAATGTCCAACAAAGTTGTCAAACAAAACCCACAATGGTAGGGGAGTTGCTCAGTTCTGTAGCGCACGCTCAGCCCATTCAGCCACACGGTGGCCTGGGGAGCAAGGGAACACCCTAGGACCTGTAAAGCATGCAGGACCAGGGGAACACAAAATGGAAAGGCCAGCAACACAAGAACGCCAAGGGAAACAGACACGGCAGGGAAGGATCCTGACAGCTGCCATCAGACGGAAGGTGCAGGGGCCATTGGAGCTCATACTACCAGACTTTGGAACAGCTTATTCCTCAATGTAGTAACCAGACTTCACACTTTCACACATAACCCCCATGCACCACACCACCACATACTATTTATCACATTTGTACTTTTGCACATATTTATTGGCTGTTTTGCACATATTGTTCACATAACATGTCTTATCCTTTTGTTTGCACTGCTCAATGAGTTGCTAAATTAGTCTCTCTATGCTGATGAGTATAGTGACAACAATACAAAAAATTTAACTGGACAGAAAAAATTTCTGTAAACAGGTGATTTACAGTTATCACTAGGAGAATTGAGTTTGTCACACTATACTGGTTGGTTTTCCCTTGTATATCCCATCTTATCATATTTCAGTATATTTGTTTATATCAGCTGGATATGTGAATGAACAGCCAACATACAGCTCATTCACCAAATAAACACATTAGTGAGAAACATCCTATGCAGGGAGAAAAAGGCCTCACAGCTCCATTAACAAGCAAAGTATCTCTTGGGTTCATTTTCAGCTCCAACCACTTATTCACTAAAAGAGCAAATGGGTACATACTCACAAGAGCCCTTTCCAGAGAAGGCAGACTGACATGGTGCACACACACACACACACACACACACACACACACACACACAGGTTAATAATTATATCTTTGTGGGGACTCTCCGTTCATTTCTATGGGGAAAACTCTAATTCCAGCATAACGACCTTAACCCCAATCTAGCCCTGACCTTAAACATAAGTAACCAAACAAAATAGGAGACTTTTGGCATTTTTACATTTTTGACTGCATACACAGATCTTTGAGGGGACCTGAAAAATGGTCCCCACAACATCAAAAAACACGTTTTTATTACATCGTGGGGCACATTAGATCCTTCCAATGTAATATAAACCTATCCCACACACACACACATTTTTTTTAATCTGCATTTTAAAATCCTGGTTTAATCCTGGATCTGATGGTTACACTGTAAGGCAGACTGCTTCCAGGTTCAAAGTTTCTAAGACAGCAGTACACTGTCAGGGTCTGCATCCATCTGCATTGAACACAAGAACAAGATGAGTCACTGGCAATACCCAAAAACCAACCAGGTGGAGGACAGAAGCAACTTTCTAATGCCAGAGATGACCGTCAACTTATCCAGCAGTGCCTCATACATCGGAAGATGACCTCAAGTGACCTTCACAAAGAATGAGAAACATTAAGTGGTGTGAAGTGCACTGCAAGGACAATTCATAACAAACTCCTAGAAGCAGAGCTGAAGACCCATAAAGCAAGGAAGAAGTCCTTCATCAATGAGAAGCAGGGCAGAGCCAGGGTGGAGTTGCAAATAAAAGTATGTTTTACACAGGCAGATACCCATAAACTGAGAAATGAGCGAAACTTCAAATTTTGCTATGGTTTCTTAATTTTTTCCAGAGCTGTATGCACGTTCATTGAATGAGTACTGCTTTTATGGTGATCAGAGATGACAGTAAGAAGCTATTGGACACTTAGCTATGCTAAAACTACCTTGAAATTACAACTACAGTTTACTGTTCATTGTTCACTGCCAAATCAGGCATCAAATTCAGTATTGTCAGTTCTACAGCTGTAAAATTTACCATTCTCTCACTGTGGATTTAATGTTAAAACTGACCAGTGCAATATAATAACCATTTGCAATATCAGCCATTAAGGCAGGGGTCAGCAACCTTTTTGACACTGAGAGCTACTTCACAGGTACTGAGCCATACGAAGGGCTACCAGTTTGAAACGCCCTCCTAAACTTATCTAAACTTCAAATATAATAAACATGTTTCAGAATCAAAATCGACTGTATTGCCAAGTACGTTCACACATACAAGGAATTTGCTTTGGTGGTTGGTGCGAGACTTCGAGAGATGAGGTGGCTAATATATAAATATATAAATATATATACATGGAGTAAAGCTTTTTAAATGCTTTTTTAGATATTGTCATTTACAAATCTATGTAAATGAAAATGTGATTCAAGAAGAACAGCAACAGGATAAAATAAAAATTTAGACACTGATCACTGGTGAGTTGTGCTATTTTTAGAACAGGTCCTCGGGTGACTCATGTGGTCCTTGGGGGCATCCTGGTGCCCGTGGACACCATGTTGGTGACCCCTAAATTAAGGTTTACATCCCTCATTGTAATTAGTGTGCCGTCTATTTATTGTATTGTATTGTATTGTATTGAATCTGTTCCTGCACTTTGTTGTATTGTATTGTGCTGTATGTTGGTGTAAATGCTGCTAACTGCCTTGTGCAGTTTCACATTGCTTAATACCAAAACATATGAGAGTTTACATTACCTTCTATCTCTGCACTGTCTAGTTATCCATTTATTATATTTATCTTACTGCCTGTTTGCACCTGCACCTTGTGATGTGGTGATGTTCAGTGTTATACATGTTACTATATGTTGCGCCGGGTCCATAGAGAGTAACCTTGAACTTTGAAGTAGGTCAGAATTTAAAGTAACAAACTTATTCCCTCTTTTTGCCTTTCTCTCTCTGTCAACATGCTAGATGGTATATATTTAAAAATGTGATGAATTGGATGAATGGTCCCTATAAAGCTTCCTAAGAACGAAGATGCTTTCACCAAAGTGTTTCTTTTATTTTGTGAGTAGCAATCATTCTACACAACAAAAACACTGCCATATAATTTGAGTATGCCCAGTATTCAGAAATCACAGGCAAGAATGGAATGAGAACATTAGCAAAGATTCTTAGTGAGAAGCATATTCTTCAGTTGCATAAAGGAAAAAAAAAACTTAATTCTTGTAATTTTGTGTTCTCCTGTAATGCTCCGAATGCAGAGTCAGAACTAGAATGCAAATTCCCAGACACTTTCCATTAGAATTTATGGAAATTTATAAGGATTTCCTGTGCATGTAGAGTTGTCAAATATACAAAATGTAAGTATACTTGTAAAAATTTGGATGACAGATTTAACTTAACACTTTATTGAACATAAATACATTTCCCCTGGTAACATTAATGAATACAAACACGTGGTGTGAGGTTGAAGCCTCATGATGAAAGTCAGTCTGCTCAATTTGGAGCATCTGCTTAAAGTCAGAAATTCTCAGTCAAATTGAGTCACTGTCTGCTTTAGCTGAGAATTCGAGTGGATGGGGGGGAGGGTCAGTCTCAAAGACCCTCGTGTGCCCAAATAGCCACCAGTTTCTCCACCTGTACATTTGTAAGCCTGTTGCAGACTTTTATGTGTGTATTGCCAAACAGAGACCAGTTGTGCACGGAGTCAGATGATGTTAGGAGGATTTGTAAGATTATTGCTGCAACTGGCAACATGACCTCATATTACACATAGACCCTTCACCAGATTGATGCAGATTTACCTGACTTTACTAAAACAGTGATATCAGCTAGCTAGTAAGATTGTTAGCTAGTTGGCCAGCTAGTTAACTTATTTTATTTCATCCATTAATCTGTTTGATATATAATTCGAGGGGTTAGCTCATCAGTTTTCTGAACATTATATATCCACTTTGAGAGTTAAATTTTATATTTAAAACAATAAAAAAAATATGACTTTACCGCAGCTTGGCTTTCCTCCTCACCTGTTGCAAACTGAAAGTACAGTGGAACCCACTTATACTGATCAGGGTTATAGTGATCAACCGCTTACATGGATCAAAAAGCTTGGGACAGAATCATTCCTATACAAATACTGTTTAAATAACTTGCTTATAGTATTCAAGCAGTCTGCTTACAGTGTTCGGTTTTGGGCCTTTTTATACATGACAACATTAACCAATTTCTTATTTATTTATTTATTTATTCATTTATTTATTTATACATACTTTACTTTGATAAGCCTACTTTGCCCTGCGGTAACCCATCTGCTTCTGGCTAGCTACCTGAGGCTAATGCTGCATGCACGGAAAACATGACTGTAAAAAGAAAGCAATTTTCTCTCAATGGCAAATATAGACTCATTGAAGCTTATGATAAACTGCGAAAAACTGTCTTCGGCTCTGCCCCCGGTCACCGTAACCCGAAGCTGATCTGCGTCAGTGTCTATCTTCTGAAACATACAACAAAAAACTAGCAACGGCAAAACTACAATAAGCTATATTTTATGTACAATATTGTACCGTATTGAAGCGACAAGCAGACTGAGGAATCGCAGCGGCGGCGAATGAAAGCGATGAGAGGCAGAGTGACACGAAGGGACCGCACAACAAGCAGCAATAACACAAAAGCCATGAACCACAGGGGTAGTTACACTAAGTACGGTAAGGCACACATGTTACACAATGGCTAATTACTCAACGGCGGGTAATTACACGGGGGCTAAGACACGTCAGGATCAGACAAGGACCAAGGTCAACCAGTTAAGGGCACATGCGACAACCGGATACACAGCACAAATACAAACAGGGGCTATAAATAAACGGGTCCATATACACGCGCATGCGAGCTATGCCAGGACATGCAGATGCCATGCTACAGCAAAATGGCCACCAGTTGGTGATGCATTACAGATTCCAAAAAATCTCACGAAAACTTTCTGGTAATTTATCACCCCATACAACCCTAGACGGGACACATAAAATCAAGCCAACATAGGTATTCTATAAGCAAAGGTGAGGTTTATAGGGAGAGGTTTCTGTTTGTAGTCAGAACCCACAGTCCCACTCTCTCTAGGCCTCTAAGGTTCTCCACAGCCCCACACAATCTAATACTTAATACTTGCATTCACACTACATCACCCCATTCTGAAATGTCATGAAGTGAATTGTTAACACCTAAAAAAAGGGAGAAGGGCATTTCCTCACAAAAGTTAATTACAATGAAAATGTTTCAAAGGTTTCTAATTGATCTACAGCATTTCAAAGATACACCTTTGGAATACAATAAAGTAAATAAAAATATTACAGATAGATTCAAGTTTCATACTGACTTTAAGCTACTATCACTAACTTATACAATGGCTTTGCCCTAAAGTAATTATGTAATTCCATATAACCCACTTGTTCTCTTCAGCCTTAAGGGGCAAAGGGCTGCATTGGCTTGATTCACCTACAGAGCTTTAAAGTTGGGAAATAGTCAACTGTGGCAAACGTGCAGGATTCAGGCTCACTCTTAAGCTTTTAGTCTATAGACTGAGGTACAGATCATAGTGATTGATTTTAGTGACATCACTAGCATTCAGATATTTTCTCCTGCCTGTTTTCCTTCCTGCTTCTTCCTCCTATTTGTGATGCCATAACTAGAAGCTTCTTTACTCCATTTACCCTGCTGTCCGGCGTCGTCGCTTTTCTATTTCACACTTGCTGATGTCCATTCCTTAACCCCTCCTTCATTCTGGGATGAACCGTTCAAAGGTTTGGATACAAGGGAGTTCCTTCCTCACCTGCCTGTCTGCCTAAGCCACCTCACCTCCCCATCTGCCTGTCTATCTGATTTACCTGCTTGCCTGCTCCTTAATGCACCTGTCTAACTGTGCTGTCCCACCATCTGCCTGTATCTACCGTGCACTAAATAAGGTAAACTTGTGCTTCCTGATACCAATCATAGGATGAGCTTCCCCTGAATCTGTTTTCTCCTCAGGTTTCTTCCTCTCTATGAAGAAGGCTTTTCATCAGCTATATATCGCTCAATACATATGCAGAGGGGTTTAAATTACGAATTTTTCAATACTGCATAAATTCAGATATTAAATTAGTTGTTCCACAAAGCTATATGAAGCATCAGGGCACAGCTATATTACCCTGCCAGTTGGAAAGACGACAGCAAAATGCCAAAACATCATCTTCCTTCCTCAGGGACTCTTTGGTACTTGCGACACAGCAGAAAGTGCAATGCATCTCCTTAATATTTCCGATATTTAGCATAAATATTTGTTATTCCTTCTGACCAAATACTGAGGATATTCCCTCCCCTCACACCACTGATATTCTGCCAGCTCCCAACTCCCATTCACTTGCTACAAACCCAAATAAAATCCAATTAACTAGACACAACAAACAGCCAAGAGCATTAGTTACACCCAAACCACATAACACCTTCTTAATGGACTGCCATCAGATTCTTCATCAGAGTCTTTTTTGCTCACATGTGCACTCACTCCTAATACTGGAATAACAGGGTCTAGTTAATATTACTTCTAATAAATGGAGAGAACGTTTTTCTTTGTTTTGAGTTAGAATAAATACTTTAGCCTTGAGTATACGTAAAAATTAAAACTGGCTAATGGTAATATTAGCTTGTTTCCCTTTAAGCAATAGAATAAATATACATGTATGAGCCAAAATAGATTAGCCATAACAGTATAACAACCCATATGTGAAGCAAATAATGTAGACTATCATGCAAAAATGGTGCATTTTAAGGTTAGTGGTAGTAACCTACTATGAGTGGTCTGAGGAGAGAAAAACCACAAACCGCCAAGAGGGTGCTTGATGGCCATGACTCAGCGATGCGAGATGTGACTGAAAGGTAGCCCATGTGGGCTAACATAAGGGCTACTATGCCACAAATGGCAGCTCATTTTAATGATGATCACAGGAGTAATGTGTCATGCAGAAGTGCATGGAGCCCAACAAGTGCAGGGAGCCAACGTGTGGAACATGCTCTTTACAGCAGGGAGAGAGAACTGTTGACCTCAAATGGGGATATAATCAGGCGGTGGAAATAATATCTTGAGAATCTTCTGAATCCCACCGATACGCCTTCCTTGGAGGAAGCAGAGCCTGAAGACTCAGTGGGGTCCATGAAGCTACTGTAGCAACCAAAAAACTCACTGGCAAGGATCCAGGGGTGGACGAGATTCGTGGATGAGTTCTGGAAAGCTCGTGATGTTGTTGGGCTATCGCACCGCGTGCACATGGAGTGGACATTGGGGAGGGTGCCTGTGTACTGGCAGACTGGGGTGGTGCTCCCAGTCTTTAAGAAAGGGTATCACACTCCACAGGGTATCTGGGCTCAGTCTGAGAGATAGGGTGAGGAGCTCGGACATTTGGGAGGGGCTCAAAGTAGAGCTACTGCTCCTATGCATCAAAAGAAGCCAGTTGAGGTGGTTCAGGCAGTTTTGCTTCACAAAATTAACAGACCCCGATGTATTTCATAACCCTTTCTATTTAGTAGTTGATAGTTACAGACCATTACATGTTTTTAAACACATCCCAAGCAGTGCTTCACCTAGTCTTTCTAATTATACATGCTCGACCCAAAGATTATTGACACGTCTAACCAATCAGAACAGGGTACAGCCATCCTGCAAAATAAATTCACTTCTTTGGCAATATTCTTTATTGGTTTGTGTAGACTTTGCTTCACTAAAAATTTTACTCTGCAGCCACTACTAATACATAAGCACATATAACTGTCCCTGAAACAGTAATAATAAAATGTAATAAGAATTTTACAAAAGCCGTTCCATAAACTTATTAATTTTCTCAACCAGCTGACTTCATTAATTAACTTAATTAAATTTGATGATGTATTGATTCCTCAAACATGGTTTGTTAATGATCGAGTTAACAAATACACAGGTATGTTGGATGGAAAATACTAGGGTGACCTTAGGAGAGGTTTTACAATGGTTAAAATTCATAGTACTTCACTAATGTGCACAAAATTTTCTTTGGTAGATTTGTACTGTTATGTAAATTCCTTGCTTTATTCGATAAACATGAAAACAATCATTAGTTTCCCCATTTCATATTTAACACAGGATATAAAGAACATTTACTCCATTTTGTTTACTATTTATTATTCCAAATTCTTAAATATTAACCAAATAAGTAAGGCTGAGCATACTGGAATAGCTCACTTTTAATATGAAACTCCACTACAAAAAAATCTAATAGTGCCTCCATGCACAATCCCAAAAGAAAACAGTACCAATTGGCAAACCTTACTCTGAATCCCAGAATACCATCTGATTCCTGTGTACTTTCTGAAATTCCACAGACAAGCTCATGAAGTTCTCAGATGAAGGTATCTAAGAATGACTTCCCTAAACATATCGGCATATACCGTCACAATAATGTAAGCTATTGTGGGTCACTTACCAAAGTCTAAACTTACCAAATTTCCTAAAGCACTGTGAGCCCCAGCGGGGGCAGATTGTGGAATCCCTTGTTGTCGTTCTCCTACACTAGTGAAGTAAGGGTGCATATTATTGTGCTCACACTTTTGAAACTTGCATGCTGCATGTATAAATTCTAAAACCACCTCAGTAGGGCCAGCAGTTAACACTGGTACAGATGAAGTAGATATTGATATCATTTAGGACTATAGATATCATCTAGCTGCCTACATCCCACCATGGCAGCATAAAAAGTTGGGTTTAGAACCAAAAAGCACAACACTAATTCCAAAAGGGCCACTGCTGTCAACTGGGAGTGAAGTACTTAATCTGAACCGTCTCAGCAAAACATTCGGCAGTATGAGTCACCAAAAACAGATTATGCTGTTCTAAAAATCTGAGAGACAAAGTATGGCATATGAATAATGTAACATTTGGCATGTGATTGAGGTAGACAAGCAGTGTCGCTCTTTGTGTGCCTTCAGGCGCTAATGAAAAGCTCAGTTTCCATGAGCCTGGGCACAGCAGACACATCTGAAATTATCTGGAAGATGGTGGTGCATTTGGCCAGGCAGGGTGTCTCAATGGGGGCTAGGGGATCTTAGAGACCATATGCTATATGAGCTCCCTACCCCCAGTAATAGGTAATGGTAGCCTATCTCTGTAAGTGCCTTGGTGTGGAGGGCCGATTAATGACTTACAAAAGCCTAGTCAGATTTCTCCAAATGTTATCCTTCCTCAGCTTCCACAAATCATTATACTGGTCATCAAAAACAGATGATTATGCTTATGACCAACATTAGACAGTCCTGGCCCTGCCAATTAGCTCTTTGAGTTGTATCTGTGTGCATGTGTATAATTATTTGATTGTGTGCTGATTCTGTGAAGATGTTGAGACTCATGTATGTATGACAAAACTGTCAAAGCCCACCTGGTGCAATTCTGGGATTAGACCCTTAAGGAGGGCTCAGTCCCCCCACCGCCCAATCATTACATTTTCCAAGCAGAGGGACTGAGTCCCCACGATAAAGTTTGCTGAGCCGTGATACAGTGAAATGTGTACAAAAACACAGGACAAATCACTAAATGAGACATAAAGTAGGATGGCTGAAGGTCCAATAAAGGGTCTAAGAACCACCTGTAAAGCCCACTAGGATTAAACAGTTGATAAAACATAGCTGTTTTCTTTATCTATGTACACCCCCAAGTGGAATCTTCTGGAAGCACTGACTGATCCTGGGACTGTGCCACAGAACTTGCATCATCAAGGACTTTGTCACTTTTCCATTTGTCATCCACAAGTAATGTTCCATCAGTAGGACAAAGCCAAGGTCCAGTGCAAGGGGTGGGAGGGGAGTATTGATCATAACCAAAGTTACTTGTGTTTCAATCTGGATGTGGACCAGAATCCACCAGATGGTGACCACTGCTTTACAATAAAACATGTATTAATATACTAATCTTTATTACTGACTTCACCAAAATTACCGAGCTGATTTCTCCATAAATCTAAGATGTAAAATAAGAAATATCCTTCCCCATTTTCTCCTCCCCTGTTGTCTTCTGGTGTTCAAAAGAAAGACACTTTGATGTCAGTGACTGCCATGCTGGTATAGTTAAGCAGTTACACAGCCATTACTATAAATCTTAAGTCAGGTAACCGGTATCAAAGAGTGGCTACAAAAACTTACAAGTACACTCAAGTTTCTCCTCTAAAACCGAAGCCTTCAAAATTTAACCTATATAAAACTAAAGAACTCAATATGCTATCTGATTAAGTAACCAAAAGATAGCAGCAAGCAAATGCAATATTATCCATGAAAACAGTTTTTTTAAATTTGTTAAGAATAAAATGTTCACATAAAAGAATCACCAGAAAACAAGTTACCCAAATGATTTCCAATGAGGTTACCCAAATGTTTTTCGTAATGTAATAGTTTAATGTAATAGAAACATGGAATTAAGCAAATGGAAAAATTAAACATGCAACTTTATGTTTTTGTACGATTTATATGCTTGAATGGGGGGATATACCATTGCAATTAGGTTCCCTTTTTATCTTTTTTTAAGGCAGACTACGTGCCTATGATTGTTTTTATGAAATATGTGGTCACCATTTATGCCATCACAATAAAAAAATTGCAATGACAGAAATTAATGAGTAACGAAAACTGAAAAATCAATTGTAGGCATCGATCGCCCTTACAGAAAATCGCCATAAGGTGGCAGCAACATCACACTTTTACAAGATTCAAGCTTTTATTTATTATATAGTTAAACTGGTACAACTTTCAGTGAAGCGAAAATCTGAGTAGCTCCTAAGACTGAGTAAATAATAAAGCTTAAATAAATAAATTAAGGTAAAACGGATAACCTCAGAATAATCTAGAACAACTCATGCATACAAAAAATGTCAATATTTCCTTAATTGTATAAATATTGTCTCAATCCACACAATTATTCAGATTTCACTTAGAAACTGTACTGTTTTCACCCTCTTTGAAACTATCTACTATCTTTTAGGAAATGAGGATACCTGAGACCAAGGCCAATATGATTAAGGTCTCTTTTACTTGGCTGATCTAACAGGTATTGGCAGACATTTTAACTCTTCAGCCACTTCTGTTAGAGTTCCACTTGTGCAGTTTGGCCAGCACTTACCTTACAGGTGCATTCAGGTATTTGTTGACAAAGTTGAAAGTTGTACTATTACCATCTTAAAGCCCAACAGGGCACAAGTCAAACACAACCTCTAGGTTTCTAACTTTCCCAGTGAATTTTGGTCTGGACTAACAAACCGCGCTTTTCCAGTGATATATAGTAACCAGGCTGTATTCAACCTGTACCACGAAGAGGCACTAGCTACAGCTTTTCACTGCGGAAGGGTCGACTCAGTAAAGCCAGTGCCTGGTTTGGAGAATGACTATGATGTAAAGTCACAAAGGCACTTGTTTACTGTTCACATGATGTACATCATGATTTACTATGTGCTAAATTCCGCTAACACAGCCAGAATCGCCATGATATATTAGCATTAAAACCCTAGTGGAATTAGCATTAGCTTGTGGAAATCTTCATCACGAATACATTCCATTCAGCCATTCTAAAATGGGAACTTGGAAAAGTTTAAGTTCCAAGTTACCAAGAAGGCATCAACACATTACAACTACTAATAATAAATGATATATAGAATACGCCCCCTTCTCCCTCAGATAATTCATGCATATGGATGCAGATCAGCCAATCTTGTCTCTGTGCATTTTGACAATTCAAGTGGTGGTGACGGAACCGGGTTGCAGTTCCACTCAGGTACAACTCTGTTCTTGATGGCAAAGCGCCAGAAGTGTGCAACAGTATTTGCTTTGGCAATATTATCATTTGTCATGTTATCACATAAAACTACACGCTACGTTGTACCTTAATTACTGACTACATAACCCATACAGCGCTGAGTGTATGACACTGCTGGTGTTCTCCTTACCTATATAAATAACATGGCTTCCCGCACGATGAACATTCATTGCCTTAGTCCTAGACTGAGTTACATCAGATCATCTCCAGATAACAAGTGTTGCCAGTAAGGACACTGGAACATCCTCCTACCAGTGAATTGTGAGTTGGGTGATAGGGATAGGATCACTGGGAGTATGAATCTCTCCCCCAGACCAACGTGATGGTATGATTACTGCCCAGTTCCTGCATGACCCTCCATGGAGAAGAGGGTTTGAGATATGATTTTTAATGCAATATCAGTATATATGCATTTAACACAAAAACAAAACTTCAAGTATTTACAAAAAATAGAGAAATACAATTTCGGGGTGGGGGGGGCATCTCAGTTCTAAATCACTCAGACGCGTAACAGCGCAAAGTGACTAATATCACAATATTGTTCAGTTCTGTAGCGATAGTCTTCACCCTCACCCAAGTTCGTTTGGCTTTGCAGTTGTTTGCCCTTCACTCTCCACTTCACTATTTGTAACTGAGCTGACCGAGCAGTGAAAATGTCCTCACCACTCCAAACTCATTTATTTAAGACTAGATGTACTTTGGTGGTAACTTATTTCACACTGAAAGTAACTGCAAATAACTATGGTCTTGTCGATGGACCCATCTGACAGAGTTTTGAAGCTGAACCTGTCATTCAAAATACCTTTTTTTTTTGTTCATTATTTTTCCCGAGCTGCCATCCGACTCAACACACGTTAATGGCATCGAAAAAGTTAGTCACATTATAATGAGTTCCCGTTGATGCCCTATTATCGCGTTAACTTTGACAGCCCTAATATATACATATATTTTTTTTCAAATACAACTTATAAAAAGTGTATAAAGTAATAAATGCCATCAACACAAATACAACTGAAATGACTATATGGAATACATAAGTCAAAATCTGATATTGATGCACAATGTATTTGTAATTTTTTTACATATATATTACTTTGAATAATAGTGTCTAATGAAATATAGCACAAGAGAAGGAAAGAATGACAGTGAAAAAGAATCCAGAAAATCAATATAATAGGTAACATCAGTGCTTACCTGCAATGATCATTCTGTGATCTGCAGCAAGCAAGGGAGACAAACAGAGAGAAATAAAATAGCGTTAGTTAGTACAAAGCAGCCCTCACAATGTGCACATAACAGAATGAAGTGTGGGATTAGATTTGGCTGACACAATACAGACATAGCATAACGTTAGGAAATCAGAGAGAGATACACATGGTGGGAGTCTGAAAGAAAATGTCAAAAGTACACATTCAGGAATAACAAGCAATTTAAACTAAATGTGTTCAAATGTCAGAAAGTAATTGTCAAACAGGAACTTCTTTGGGCAGAATCACATTCCATATTGATTATGATTTTTTTTTTTGATTTTTTTTTTCTTTACAAACAAACCAATTGACCACTCATCCCCTTAACCAGCAACTCAATCTTTACAAGAAACACACCTTTGGTATGTAAAATATTATTNNNNAACGCATTCATTATAACCAATGTGCTTTTTATTATTAACTTTACTAAAGTTTTTGAAGTTTCCAGTACAAATGAAAAACTATCACTTTGTTGAGGAACTGCACTTCTGGACTCAGTTTACATGAAATATAAACAAATAATAATAGATAAGCCTGGTCATGTTTCCACCTGTTACACAAATTGTAAGGAAATTTGCCAACTAGAGAAGACTGGTCCACATCAAACTTTGCAAAACTAAACCATATCTACACAATCAAAGAAGAACCGCTTTTGAGATCAATTCTTCCTCATCAGCCATGCTGCACACTGTTTATTAGACAGCATAGCCAACCCATCTATGGACCTTGTGCTGAACGAGTGAAATATTTTTAACAGTCCGGTGATATATAAAGTTTTTTTTTAAAACCAAGTTAACTAACTGGCTAGAAAATATCAAGTTTTAGCACAAGATCTAGTTACTAAGTTCCACTAAGACAAAGAAGTGAGACGTACAGACACAGCTGAGATGTTATACAGACTGAAACTGCTTTGTTTCACAACGGTCTGTTTCTGTAGTAGTAATATACTGTTGCAACCTGCGAACACATGTGATAGGTGCTTGCCGGTTTGTCCTGTCATTATAATAACAGTGTTAAGTAGTGCACTTGTAACTGGGCAATCACTGGAAGCTCAGCTTAGCCGCACTTATGCCTTGTCGACTCCTCGGCAGCACGTATGATTGTAATGTGCTATTTGCCTTACTTGCACATCGCTATGGACAAAACTGTCTGGTAAATTAATCGTAAATGTAGTGCTGTACCACAATTGAGATAACGCTGAAACGCTTATTGTCAATAGAATTGCGACCAATAACTCTAAATTATTATGCCTTGCGGTTCATGCATGAAACATAAACCAAGGTAAACAGAGTAAAACACCCGTCAGGTTGAATACAAAGTAGAGGTGATCCCTTGAGCTTCACCACGTATATTGATTTTGAAGAATATCCTACAATGTGAATGGACAAAAACTGAAATTTAAGCTCAAGTCTAATTCATTAGATTCATGATTTATTATTGTTAATCTCATAGATTTATTATGTAAAGCTAAATATAACTACATGTTTTTCGAAAAACAACAAAGTATTCCCTGGACACCCCCTATCACATCCCTACTCCTCTCATACAACCCCACCCTACAAACTCTAGGCCACCTAGACCAGGGGTGTCAAACTGCAGTCCTGGGGGGCCGGAGCCCTGTATAGCTTAGTTCTTCCCCTGTTCCACCACAAATGATTCAGCTCAAGAGCTGTGTGGTTATTAGCACAAGGAGTTGAATCAGGTGTGTTAAATGAGGTGAAACCCAAAAATGTGCAGGGCTCTGGCCCTCCAGGACTGGAGTTTGACACCCATGGCCTAGACATTCTCTCCAACTCTCCAAAAAATCTTTATTAAAAGCACAGTGCTGCTACTTCAATTTTGGTGTAGATCTTCATCCACATAATGTTTTTGTGAAGTGGCAATAAGAGCCATCAAATACTTTTTGAGTTATCACATTTACAAGGTAAACTGTCTTGTGCAGTCATCCTTCCCATTGCTGCTACTAAGTGGTGGTGCTCCAATTTTGCCTCAAACTGAGACCAGTTCCAGACCTTCTGCTATACAAGATTCCTGTCAAGTTCAGAAAAGATCCATCAAATACTCTGAGTTATCACACAAGATCAAGTGTCTAAGATTGTCCTTCTCTTTGCTATAACTATACAGCTCTGCTTTAACTTTGATGTGATTAGTGTCACTACCACATATTCATCCATACAATGTCTCTGAAAAACTTTTTAAAACCAGACTTTCAAATACTTTTTGAATTACCACGCTAATGAGCTAAGCGTCTGCAGAGGACTGGTCCCAAATCCCTGTATACAATTAGCTAAATTCCAACATAAATAATCAGATTTTATAAATTCACAAATAAACTAATATTACAGAAAATTAATGGGGAAAAACATTACAAATTTCTTATGTTTCTTTAAACAGAAAAGTGGTAAAATGTTTTTGAGTACATTCCCAGAATACCCAAAATCTCAGTTACCATCAATATAGCAATACCTGTATAGACAGAAAATGGCTTAGAGATATATATTATCATATACGGTAAACAAAACAGGAACATCATCTTTTAATCATCAATGAGCAAGATTAAAATCAGGTTAAACCCAAGCAGCCTGCAAAGTGTCACCTGATTACAAATGTCTAAAAAATGACCATGCATGAGTCAGAGAACAGGCTGGAGGCTGGAGACCTTGATCACATGCCATACATAAACACAGTCATGGTTAACCAGAGCAGGATGGAACAAGTTCTTTGACTGGAAAACTTTAAGAATGAGAGTCAGGGCAGGAAGATAATAATGGTTTGCATTTCTTCACCGCGTCTTCGTCTGAAGATGTGTTTCTATTGGTTGGGTATAAAAGAAAGTTAGGGTTGTGCTAACAAGCAGACTGCTATGTACACTAAAACTCACTCTCAGCAGAGATAAAGCTGTTTGACCTGCTCAAACCCGGGAAACCCTGGGGACAGCCCACCATGGACTGTACAAAGAGTAACAGAGTAACAACACTGTCTTACAGAGTAACAACACTGTCTTACAGAATAACAACACTGTCTTAACAGCCTTGAACATTATATATGTCTAAAAAGTTCATAAAATCATTGATGACATGAATAGACCTATATTCCACGTTTTTGGTTTCATATTCTCCTCTACAAATGAAACCTGAGAAAGCAGGGCCTATTGCCTCATTCAGAAAATGTCCCTGTCCCCTGTAAACTTCCCAACGCAATGACTGCTTTGGCAGCAGAAACAAAGCAGTCAACTGAAGCAGCAGCTGTGAGGGATGGGGGCTCAGGATTACCAAGGCAAAGATCAGTGCACAACTACCCCAAAAACAGGCTGGTTTTGTTCTACAGTTTGGAATAATCAGTAACCAATCTCTGCAGGGGGTCTGAATCTAGTGTCGCTACCCTACAAAGTGCAGATGCTAAATTCCTAGCTCTTAGATTTGTTCTCGTCCTCCAACAATGATTTAATTTTCACACCAGGCGACTCCTACAACATTTTAGGAAGGTTCTGCATCATACTCAATCAAATCATAATGAAAAAATGTCAACTTGTATACTACCTAGTGCATACTGCACACCATACAATAATTACCATAGGAAAGTGCTGCACTGTATGGCAGTCCAACCATTCCAGCCTTACATGCACCTCCCAGTCTCACTATCATGCCTATAAGTCAATGTAATTATCCTGTCCCAACATACGTCCATCTTGAGGTACGACCTGTCAGTCCAAACGGAACCTAGGAGTAAGCTGGGGACAGTCTGTATTCTACTGGAAGTATTTTATCATTGCTTGTCTTTTCAAAATGCAACACAGCTGCTGAACAGATGATAAGGTGAAGATAAAGAAAATGCAAACATTTAACAGGTTATTTCACGCACAGCCCATCTAGGGAGCACTCCAGCCTTGTGCCCTATCCAAGTTGGCAGTGAGAGACTCTGACAAGAAGATGGAAAATAAAGAGGGATAGAAGATCACCATTTTTTCAAAATATTGCATAAATTACCTTCTGCAATAATTCAAATACACCATAAAAATAATGAATATACGAGATGGTAAGTTTAGTAATGATTTAGCTACAGCTCTCTAGGATCAGACCCTCCCTTACTTACTATTCAAAGCTGCATAAGCAGAGTTTTATCTGAAAAATAAACCTGTTAAAATCTCAGCTTACAAATGCTTTTGGTCCAGTAGTTATAATACAAAGAACTAAATTTCTATTTACTCACTGAAACGTTTCCTGCTCTAAACTTTAACTGCCCTCTGTTGGTGAGGCAGGGAGTAGATTAAAACTGATTCCACTTGCACAAATTCACAAATTTACTTCGCAGAAGAAGCCCTGTACAGGTAAGTAGGGCTGCAGTGGTAGCAGTATCACAGCAATAACAATCCACAGTAGATCATGCACCACTGCCTTTTAAAGGTGAGGTGACACCCCATTCTGATTGGTTTATTGCTTGTTTACGCTCAAAACATGCCTCTGAATAATTAAGAGAGTCAGGACAACCTTTTTCCACCTTGTGCTGGCGCAAAGTCTGGTTTTCCCGGCATCAAAATAGCAAAATACCATGTTTTTGGACACGCCCATAACCGTTAATTCTGCTTTGCATTTTGCATTAGATCATTAATATAGAGCCTGAAGTGTGCAAGGCATATTTTGTGTTTGTTGCAGCCATATTTATATCACTCTAAATCAGTGGGATAAAAAACAATGTTTCAGTAGTATTTACATCAATAAAAAACATTTACAAAAGTTTTATTGATTATTCAATAATAGTAATTGTGACATACTGTATGCCATGATATCATGAAATCGTGATATTTCCCGAGATGGTAATCATACTGTGAAAATGTCATACAGTTGTAACTCTACTGGTAACTCACAACAGTGGAGGGCTTCTTTTGTTAACCACACAATGGACACTCAGGTCAGTTCCTTATATTTGTTGTAGTATTGGGAGAAGCTGGATTAAAACAATGGGAGACAAGAAGAAAAATATAAACAATCCTGAAGTGTCGATTTCACCACTTATCGGTTAGTGTAAATTTTGACAATAGTTTCCTTTACTAAGGGAATACAAGTTTTTCCAAGAGAAACTAATGTTAAGTTAAAGTGATTAACCTTCCATTGGATTTATAAGGAATGGTGAGAACTTAAACTGAGCAAACATGTTTTATACTGAATCACTGAATTATCCTTGTCCACATGCTGCTTTGAATGTCATTTTTATATCGTTTTTTTGTTATTGCGAAGATTCCTGTGTCTCAGTGGACAGACAAACCAATGTAAATTACATAATTCTATGTGTGCTGATTATTGCAGGTATGCATTCCATCAAGTGCCTGGTGCTTCTGAAGTCAGACCATTTGTCCGCGCACAACATCTAGTATTCTGTGCTTAGCAAAAATGCTTAGTCATCAGAATACAATAGCAATTATTATGGCAAAATAATTCCTCAACTAGCAGTTTTCATTAGTAGGAAAACCTCTGCTCAAATAAACACCAGCTGAACAGTCTTACAACTGTGCAGTGCTATGAAAAATGTTGTCTTGTTTTACATATTTGGACATATAGAGATTTTCATTTCAACTATACTATAAAATAAAGGTGATCTAACTTAATTAAAATCATGCATTTTATTAAACAAAAAATTAGCAGAAAAAGTTAGCACACTCCTACCTTAATCCTTACGTCAAAAGCCTAGAATGATAATTAGGATGCCAAAGCAGATCTGCACAAATGATTAGCACCTTAGACAGTAACTTTGAGGGTCCTGACATAACTCTGGTATGGTTTGGTATTAGCCATTGTAGTTTGTGGTAAAATGATGCCATGATCTTTCTGAATCTCTCAAAAGAATGATTATTCATCTCTACATGCCTGTGGTTTCCGAGCCTCTTCCAAGCAATTTATAGTCAATCATTCAACATGTTGGTGTATATATATGTTGGGGAATTTCCTTTTCCCCCCATTAATTTCTGACTCTCCTCGACTAATCTGAACCATTTCAGTATCTCACAACAGGACAATAACCTTACCAAATGCTAAGAAATCCACAAAAGATTGCCTAAAAAATGGTCAAGTCAAAGCCCACATATTAATCCAAATGCTGTCGGGGACTTAGAGCATCCTGTATGCCTAAGAAATGCCACAGACATCATATAGATAAATTTTACAAGAGTGGGTAAGAATGTCAATGTAAGTGACTGACAGACCACTGCAAAAATGACCATTCATTTCGGGCAACACCAATGTGGAGCAACAGCAGCCTTTGAAGCTGGTATTTTATTCCCCACACAAGAAAGCTGCATTTCAGTTGTTTTTCATTCTATCAGCATTTGCAAAGTGTAATTAGTTTTTGGGTTCACAGTTCAATGCACTTTCGGTACTGCAGCAAAAACTGAATTAATTTAATTTTTTTTATTACTAAAACCGCAAACACAGTGATGGGTGTGTTTCCAACAACATATCCAAAATGAATATAACTGAGCCGACAGACAGCCTCATCTCATCAGCTACTCTCTCTTATTTACTGGGAAACTAACATGTTCCCAAACCGCTGATTATGACTGACTGCAACCAGCTTTAACTAAGTCACAGTCACAATTAGCATGACGTCTGTTTTTGTATTATTCTGTCTTAATGATGTTGTATCGCAGAACACCCATGCAAAGCACCTTGGGGCAACTCTGTTGTGAAAGGCGCTATATACACATAGAATAGAATAGAATAGAATAGAATAGAATAGAATAGAATAGAAATTAATTGTTTTCCCTGTTGAACATCTACTTGTGAATTTAGGTTCCACTCATGTCAAGAAATGTATTCATTAATTTCATTGAGCTTGCTGAACTGAAAATGATGTAACGGAACGGCCTGCAACAAATGCACATACGGTTAGAGCCCTCCCTGGGGAGTAGGAATCATTCTGTGAAAACAGGCACACTTTTCCCCTTCCGGCCCCTCCCACACAGACAAGCTCAAACCAGTGAGTTAGAGTAAAATTCAGCAAAACATTCTAGTTGCAGTCTAAGCTGCTTTGACTAAACAGCCTATTTCTCAGAATGATCCAGTGGATATCATCAGATAAAAGCAGTTCATCGTCCCAGTAGATGGATTTGATTTAATTACGTATCTTCAGAGAGAGTTTTAATCAGTTTAATTTAAAAATAGAATATTCAGGAGTAAAGTTTACTCCAATAAGTTCACATTTGCACAATATTTACATATAATAAAGATTTCAACCAAATAACTGCAAAGTTTGGGTCATACTGTTATTAAATAAATAAGCCTTCTTTGGTTTGTGAATTCATTGGTGGTTTTTAATGGTCCATTCAGTGACTGAGCTTGACACACAAGGTCTAGACAGTGTTTAGACCAAGATTGTCTCCATACTTAAAGGATGAGAGTGAGCATGAAATAAACATAAGGGTAATGATTAGCCAAACTCAAACGACACTAAATGCACTAACTGCTAGCACATACAATAATAATTTACCCCACTTTCAATACAAATATCAGTAATCACCAACCTTAATCATCTAACTAAAGTTTCTACTGTTACTTAATTCAGTCATATGAACATTTCACAATTGTCAGAATAATTTTAGCTATCTCCAATTTTGGTAAATTGTTGGAGACCACTTTCTCTTTGGGATTGCAATGCTTAATTTTCCCCCTTTAACCAAGATCAAATAAGGCTTATCTTTAATCTTTTCATCCCAGGATTCCTGATTCTGCAGAAGCTTTTGTTTAAGGTGGTCATATGGAGAAACGTAACCTCAAAACAAGTGGACAAAATAGCAGAAGAGATAGCGTGACTTCTCCATGCCTCAGTAACGTGTCTGAGCTACGTTAGTAAACCATAACCCAACTGGTGTGTGTTATTGTTTTGTAGAATCGCAGCAGACAGAGTTATTAAGCTACAATGAGAACCTTTCCAAATGAATTCCACCAGTTCATAGGCTAATTTATACTTTACTCTTCCACATGTCATTAGTCTCCACACGGTTATGTTCACGGAGGCTTGTGTACATACTACATTTGTCTGTGGACACAGATAGCATAGTTGTTACAACTGTAATATGACTTACATGTTGCATGCAAATGCACTAGAACACTAAAGTGCAATGTATACGCAATGTTTCAGTAATGCTAGACATGTCAAATAATATGTTTCTATTCCTGCTGGCAGAAACGCTATTTTTTGGCCAGTGTCTGGGTGATTTCTTTCTTGTTCCTTCAGTGATGAGATACATGTATGCAGATACCTTCACACCTGCTTATCAGAAGCATCTGTAACTACAACAACTCCTCTTTTCTTTCTGCCACCCACTGGAAACACTAAGTTGACCAGGCGTGTGCCAGGAAGTTAACACGCAAAATGGACACCAAAATCAATTTTCATTTTCTTAATGATTATGGACATAAAATATTCACTGCAAACAAATAAGGCAAAACAATAAGGGCCCTATTTTTCACCAGCGCAAAGCATGACGCAAAGTGGTTAAGCTAGTCAGAGCATTTCTCATTTTCACGCCATGCACGCACCTCATCAAAATACTCACAGCAAAGATTTTGCGCCTGTTTTCTGCTTGCAGGAGTGGTGTTTTTTAAATGAGGCGTGGCCAGGCTCATTGTCGGAACACTGCTCTTTAATGCCAGTGAAATGACATCGTGTTTTTGACCAACAAAATCCATAAACCCCCTTAAAGTCAGTGGCGCACATTAAACTGTATTTATTTATATTTATAAACCTGCGGGGGCACAATCAAGATGCACTAATGGTTATTATTTTATTTTATTTCATTTCATTTCATTTATATACATTTTTCATAGAGTATATCTTTCACATAATCATACTGTTTAATGAGACACCAAAATAATGTATAATAATGGACTGTATCATTTAAAAATTCTTCAAGTTCATTATCATATCAAATGTTATATTTTAACATTTTAAAACACCTTTATAACTGTAGATTGTGTTTTGTTTGAAGAAAGATCTCACCTTTGTTTAAATTTTGCAGACCCAAAATTAATATAAAACATGCAAGCATAATTAAGTCACTTTCCCCAGCTGCTGTGCTCGTTCTGCAGCGAGCTTGTTTACCCCGTCTTCTGACATCATTAGACTGCTTTCCGCACTGCAGGATGACCTGGTGATGCCAGAAAACCAGCACACACTCACTTCTACCTCATGCCACGCCTGCTTCACCTCGAAAGGCTTAGGTGGAACAGGGGTGGTCGCGTAGATGACGTGCTCGCGTAGATGACATGCTCGCGTAAATGACGTGCTCACGTAGATGACGTGCTCGCGTAGATGACGTGCTCGCATAGATGACGTGCTCGCGTAGATGACGTGCTCGCGTAGATGACGTGCTCGCATAGATGATGTGCTCGCATAGATGATGTGCTCGCATGGATGACATGCTTGCGTAGATGATGTACTCACCTCTTTTCACTATGTGCACGAGCACGTCCATTTCCTCAGGCGAAAAGCGATCTTGTTTACCGGGCAAATGTGCCATTGTAATAGCAATCGGCTGTAAATGATGTGCCACTGCCTCTTAAAGGTGAGGTGATGTGCCACTGCCTCTTAAAGGTGAGATGATGTGCCATTCCGGTTGGTTTATTGTTACGCCCAAAACATGCCTCTGAATAATTAAGTGTGTTAAGACAACCTCTTTGCGCTTTGCACTGGCACAAAGTCTGTTTTTATCCACAGTCAAAATAGCAGAATAGATTGTGACATGCCCATAAATATTAGTTGCACTTTGTGCTTTACACTTTGCGTTACATCATCAAAATAGAACCCAGTGTTCATCCACATGCTTCTGGAATTGAATGTGCTTTCTGGAGAATTTCAGATTCAGTACCAAATGAAAGATGCTACAATAAAGCCCCTCCTTATATGAAAATGGGGAAGATGAGAATTTCAGGTTCAGTACCAAATGAAAGACCCTACTGTAAGGCCCCTCATTATATGAAAATGAAGAAGATGAGAATTTCAGGTTCAGTACCAAATGAAAGACCCTAGAGTAAGGCCCCTCATTATATGAAAATGAGGAAGATGAGAATTTCAGGTTCAGTACCAAATGAAAGACCCTACAGTAAGGCCCCTCATTATATGAAAATGTGGAAGATGAGAATTTCAGGTTCAGTACCAAATGAAAGACCCTACAGTAAGGCCCCTCATTATATGAAAATGAGGAAGATGAGACAGGTAGGCTGGCTGCCTGTGGGCTCCTCCAGTAATTATGGTCCCTGGAAGCTCCCAGCTATTTCTTTCTGATTAGCTACAGATGTGCAGGAAAAGTCTGTCAATAGTCACATAAAGCTTCACTTTTTCCCTGTTAACATCTTCGGTGATTGAATCCAGCAGCCGAATATCCCGTGAGTGTTTTTTGACCCTATATAATGACATGGGAGTTCACACCATTTAAACAAGGCAGGAGACCCCATTAACATCATGCTAGAGTTACTTTGTAAAAACATAAATAATAATGTAAGCCATTCATTTATAGAATGATTGCTGTATTTAATATGAGAAAGCAGCTAACCATGAACCAGACGAGAAGCAAAACTTTATAGTACATTCTCAAGCAGCCCCATGGTATTATATGGCACTAATTGATATAACCACACCCAAGTTGAGGCAGAGAACAGCTTCAGCAGCAGTGAGGTATTCACAGCCTTGTAAACTTGGGCCTACTTACATTCTACGTGGGAAACAAACAGATCCATTATATGGACACACCAGCCTTCCATTACACCACAACTAATTCAATTAACAGAGATGTTGAATGGGAGGAGGCTATAGCAACGGGGGTGGGGGGGGGGAATGCGTGAGGGAGTGCAGGGGAACCCGCACTCCTGCTGGGATGGGTCAGCGTGCACCCAGGCTCCAGACTGGATCCCAGGCCTCCCTCCAGCTCCCATCAAACAGCATAACTCTGAGCAAACAATGGCCACCTGTGTCTCAACTGGCACAAAGGTTTCTGGGAAGAACCCCAGGGGACCCCCACCAATGTGTTACCTAGTGATCCTGGGAAGAACCCCAGGGGACCCCCACCAATGTGTTACCTAGTGAAGGAGTAGAGGGAGGGAAGCTACCATGGAGCTGAGAATATAACACAGCCTACACTATCCAAGAAGAGTGCGCTTATAAATTATGTTATATTTTTTCAGCTGTACATTAGACAACACAGTCTATTCTAAATAATTTTATTAAAAGAGCCACATTTACATTTGTTTATTTAGCAAACAATTTTATCCAAGGTAACATACAAGTGAGGAAGCGTCTATGTATAGCGTCTTTTGCAAAAACATTTTGAAAGCAGTGTGAGAAAAAGGTGTTGGGGGGGGGGGGCATATCATGTGGTTTTAAAAGCAAGCCTCCAATAACATCAAAGAAAAGCTAAAATGTGTGGGAAATACAGCAGTTTTGACAACACGCCAAGGCACTGTGCCAGCCCATCATGGTAAAGGACGGCACACTCATCTGTGCTGATTTACCAAACAATCAGCTCCTGACACACGATTTAACCACAAGAATGTGGACGGACATGCAGAGAGAAAAATTACAGAACCACACTATACACTCTGTCATCATTATCTTATTCAACTGCGAAATTGACTCTCTTTACCCAATGCAAATCATTACAACATTAGCAGCAAACCTGGCTAAACGTTTACCTGAAGCAGGGCAGGTAAAGCACATTGAGCGCAAGGCCAGGTTTTTAATGACTATGGCCAGGACTCCATGGAAGGTTGCTTTTAAAAAGGTGCTGCATGCTGCCACCAGCTAACGGTACCCGGGTGGGGGGTCCTGCAGAACATCCAACACCCACCGAGACAATGTGCATGGAGGCTGATGGATTCTGAAGACAGATGTGGGGCATTCTAAGCTGGCGTCACGTGACTTACCTGAAAGATACAGTTTGGCACTCTTATGGAGAAAACAGCTGATTAAAGGAAGACTATTGTTTTTGCTTGGCTTTGCCCACTACTAATCCTTATTATGAGGGGCTGTGTTCCGCCCAAGACAAGAATGCAGTGCAAGTTAAAACAAGTTCCAGATCTGACGAAGTTCTATGCTGCTTGTTCATGCCAACAAGCTTAGACACATCCTGATTCCTAGTAATACCCCTCCACTCCATTTCTGGCTTTTTATGTGACATTATACAATTTCCTGTTGTGATGTTACTTTACAAAAATGATACACCTCCGACCAGCATGATCAGGGGGTGGGCCAATCCTCCCAAGGCACCTTCAGCACAATTGAACTTCTCTGGCTCCTTTGGCATTTTGGGAAGGACGGTGACAACAGGTATTGTACATACAACAAGGGGAGATATTGTGGGAGAGGTTCATGATGAGCAAGCAGCAGGATCGAGTTCCCTTCTTATACTGTCAGGGACACAAACACTGGCAACTCCTCAGAGCACTGGATATGGGTGTTATACACACACATGCACAGACAAACATGTCACACAGAAAAAGAGACTCAACTATGAAAGCACAGACACACAATTCACAAACAGACAGACATCTACACCTTCAATCAACACAATAGTACACAGTGACATACAGAAACACAACAAGATGAGAAGATACTGAGAAGCATGCTGAAAGGCTCACAAGCACAGACAGAGACACAGGCACGCAAGTATGCAGACACACTACAGAGTGACACTAGATTCAGCCCATCCTTTAACAGCTTGTCCTGTCATCAAAAGTATTGCAAAGGCCTTTGGCTTTGTAAGGTCTTTTCTGTCTCTCTCACTATCTGCAATGTGACCATCCAGAAGTTGGAGATCAACATTTGAAACCCACCTGAATTATCTTACCAGGGGGTCAAAAAGACTTTCAAAGGCCTCCTTTCCCTACCTAGCAAAAGGATGGAATTCAAAACAATTTTAATCTAGCCAGGTGCTTAAATTCTACCCATTAAAAGTACAATGAATGACATTCCCCCTTAAAGGAAAATGTGAATTTCATCACATTGCTCATTGCATAGTAATCCTGAACAATTTTGAGAAGTGATAATTGAGATCTACTCATAATATCCTGCATTTCATATTTCAAATACTTCTGGGCAGGAATGTGCAGGTTTGACTTTCTGAATAATCAGTATATCTCCAGTAATTTATCTGCAAACTTACACATCAAGCATCCATCCACTCCAGTCATGTTACAAATTCCAGATAAAGAATTCAGCCCAAAGCTAGCAAGCAACCTTCTGCAACAGAACCTACATTTCCTCTTTCAGACTAAGACAATGACTTAAGCACACAGGTACAAAAACCTTTACCCTACAAACTAGGAATATCAATCACCAAGAAATGCCTTCATACTTCAGCCTCCTGCTGCTCAACAAGTAGGTCATGTGCTAACAATACAAAGGTCATGGGTTTAAATCCCAAGGAGCAGACATATTGTAACATTTCCCTCTACTTTAAGTTACTTTGGATAAAAGTATCAGATAAATGTATAAAAAAGACACCAAAAATACTTCATTTGAAAGCCCTAAAATGAATGTCAATTATTGATTATAACAAAAGGATCAATGCAAATTAATGTTTTCCACAAATAAACTTTCTCTATTAATCAACCATGTGTGCTTAAATGAATAAGTCTGCACAACATATTTATTTGAAGAGGGGCTGGCTTTCTATTTTACTGAACAAATAGGATGTGAATGACGGCAGGCTGTATATCTGTAATACTGTACTCTGAGTGTAATGGCTTGGAGTGCTGGAGTACTATCCCATTACAAAGCAGGGACAAAACCTGCCAGCTCATGTGGGGGTAGTTTGTGGGAGCAGTAGGTTCAGAAGCTGTGTGAATGACTATACAGAATGGGGCTGTGAGTATGGAGATGAACATAGACAATGGTTGTATTCCATTGACTGCTGGGATGTTTCCTCTAGTTTGTATTGTCTGCTTATTGTGGTTGTTTCACTAGTGTACCTGCCAGTGACATGTTCCAGCACTCATTCTCAGCACAGCAGAGCTGGTAGTTCTGCAAAAACGAACTAACACATCAAGGTAAGTGACACAATAGGCTAAACTATTAAGAGTAAGCCAGATGTGAATCAATGGCGATACTAATATTCCTCAGAATGTTATTCTCGCTGCATTTGTGTTAATATGCATAATGTAGTCTCTAAAAGAAAACCACCCTCTTTTGTAGGAGAAGGCAGAAGTGAGAACAGTTTGTATTTCAAATGAAATTTTGATTCGAAATTGTCTCGTGATTCTAATCATTTTGGGTGACGCATTCTGTGATTCCAGTAAGTATAGTTGTTTCGCATAAGGTTATTCCTAACCAGATGTGAAGTATTTTCATGATCTTATCTAATAGGTGGGCCAGAAAGGAATGCGCGGGGATGTGAGAGATGGAGCTTCAGGCATACAGTTGGCTATTCTTAAGTTAAGATGGTGCTACCCTCCACATGACAGATGAAGAAAGATAAAGACTAATCTGGTCTGTTGCAACATTCAGATTAAATAGAAAGATGAGCTACAACTTTAATTTGATCTTTTCTTTTAAAACAACATTCAATATTTTAAATCAAGTAGTTTTATATTCTTATAAAAATGTCTCTTCAGAAGGTTAAAAACAAATTTCCTAAACAAATTTAACAATTAATGGAAATGCAGCCTTGAAAAGTGATTATTCATTTCAGAGTACATAAATTGAACACCATATACCCACCATGTTCCCTAATCTCTTGTTCAGTAAGGGGTCACATGAGCTTGGAGACCCTACCTAAGAACATAGTAGAGGGCATCAGGGGGGGATGGCAGTCCATCACAGTCATGCACTATGGGCAACTTACAGATACCACTTCACCTAACCGTGTGTTAGTGTGTTAAACCCACACTAACACATTCAGCCAGCATGGAAATAAAACCCATGAGGTCATCGATGTGAGGCCATTACAAGGCGCACTCTACAGGCCCATTCCCACTGCAGCAATGTTTTAGGGACACAGAAACTTCTGTCACTTTTTCACTGCAGGAATTCAGACCAGCTGTAGTTCCTGTTCCTTTTTTTAATCCCAACAATGTCCATAAGTACCTTTTGTTTGACCAGACTACTGGGATTTTGTTTATAGCAACAAGGTTTGCTGGGGAAACTCAATTTAATACAAGTCTGTGACTGTAATCAAAAAACTAAAAATCTTCTACAGTCAAACCTCCCTTATCCGGGCAGAGTGGAACTGAGGGATGGCCGTAAGAGATGCCCGTAACTTACAAATACAGGAACAGTACAGTATAACGTACATGTGTACACATACAAACTACATGATATTTATGAGGTGTAAGGCTTAAATTAGAATGACCCCGTTTCATTCTTGCAGTGGTCATCCAGTTTTTAACCAGCATCAAGTGAGCTGGATGATATTTCTTTGCTCTTCCAAATATCGCCTACCGTAGACTTAGCCACTCCAAAATGGTTTGCAACAACTCTGTGTGATTTTCCTTTTCGTATCTCTGTAATGATATCGAGCTTCTTTCAGAGGGACATGACACTACGCTTCCTTTTTGAAGCCATGGATTTTGCACAGTTTTACGCACCTCTGTAAGTACAGCTCCGCCCACAGCCTCGTTCTCTAGCTCGCCCTCCATTCGACGTTCGCTCCGCCTGCACATGCAGACTCCGCCCACAACTCTGTATGCGGCATTTGTCCCTTCCGTCTTCCGAAGTGAAAAGCCGACCACAAGACATCTCAGGAGCTCTGCTCACTTATTGATTACTGTTGTTGGTTTGCTTCTCTTTGATGGATATAGCTGTGTATGATTTGATTTTCACTTTGGTTTACTTGCTATTTGGTTTTGAACTCTCGCCTAGTTTTTGGTTAACGTCTTCATGCACCCCTCGGACTTTGACGCTTTGATCTGTGTGTGTGTGTGTATGCTGTGTGTGTGTCTGTCAGGTGCATAGGGAGCTTATTTTGTATGCTGTTGTTTGAATAGGGAGTAAGGTGTAGAATTTGTCATGTTTTTGTTTTCTCTGCACTTCAGTAAGCTAGCTTTGGGTTGCGTTTGGAAACTGGGTTTTGTTTATTGTTTTCGCTATAGTCACTCCTGAGTCCTTTTGCACCGCGTTTATTTGTTCTGTGTCCGTGGCGTGTCAATAAAAATAGAAAAAAAAATGTTAATGCCCCGTTGTCCACATGTGTTCCCTGGTCCGTCGCACCCTGTCCTTCCCTTACTCCACGTCCCCTTTCCCTTTCGCTCTGTCACACCCCAACCCTAGACTGGGGTTCTTAACAGCTGCTGGTTGTGTAAGATTAATTTGTGCATGCGGGTGCCTAGAGCTGCCCGGTAGAGGGAGGGGCCCATATATTGGAGGTCCGGATAAGGATAACTACTTATGTTATTAAGGGCAAGGAAGTAGTTTAGTTTATGTTTTCTGGTATACCTGAATGCATCCTCTATATGTTAGTCATGCAAGAACATGCAAGAATTGTATTTCTGTACCTGTACAAATGGCAAATAATGATTCAATTCAAAAATCTATAGTGAAAATGTAACCCTATACATCTGCCATCAAACCATCCAGACCATCACACCTGGCCAAACTTTCTGCAAGTTAATGTGCATAACTATTTGTCGAATCTGTTTTTTTAATGATTTAAAGGCATACAGTGGATAGAAAATGGATACATCCCCTTTCAAAAATGTTCACATTTTGTTAACCTGAAGTACAGAGTTAAAATGCAAATTTATATTGTTTCCTACATAAAACACTTCAAAATTTCAAAATGAAAGAATAGTTCTAAAATTTTTCATACAATAATTAAAAATAAACATCTGCAATATCTGTTTCATAAGTGTCTACCCCTTTCCTACATCATTATTTTAACCAACTTCTTTGAAGATCACATGTGACACTTCTGAGGAATCACTGCAATTAACTTGATAACTTAAATAAAAGCAGCCATTTACTATGGTCCTTCAGACTGCAGTCACACACAATCTGAACACAAGTCTTTGAAGAAACATTGACGCACTCTCAAGATGATAATTAAGAAGTGTAATGTGCATGGTCCCACCCCAAGTGCAAAAAACAGAGCATCCATCATAGATAAGTGACCAAGAGAGAAGACAACAGGTCCGAGAGGCCACCAGGAATCCAACGACAACCTTGAAAGATCTATAAATCCCCACTTGGGATCAATAAATTGTCAACATTAATAGCCAACAGAGGACAAGGAGTGTATCATACAACAATAACAAAGACACTGTACAAACCTGGCCTATACTGGCAAGAAGAAAGTCATTTCTCAAAAAGGTTCATCTAGAGTATCAGCTGAAGTGTGCCAAAAAAAACCTTTCCATAGATGAAACACAAATAGAAGCCTTTTGCATTAATGCCAGGCGTTATGCTCAGAGAAAACCCGACACAGCTCATCGCCGTCCCTACGGTGATGCCTGGGAGTGGCAGCATAATGTTGTGGGAAAGTTTCTAATTGGCAGTGACAGGAGAACCTGCCAGCATTGAAAGGAAGCTGGATGGCAGTCAGCAAAATTACCTGAAACAGGCCAGAGCTACCATGGAACGCCTTACAAAGAAGAAGATGGATGTTCTGGAGTGGCCAAGTCAAAGTCCTGACCGAAAATCTGACTGAAGATCTTTGGAATGACTTGACGACTGCCGACGTGCCAATCCCAGCTTGAAGGGTTTTGCATAGAGGCAAGAGGAAAGATCCCAAAATCCAGGTGTGTCAGCCTTGTAAAAAGCTCCACCAAAAGATTGGTAACTGAGTTGTTGCCAAAGGTGCTTCCATCAAGTCCTGACTTGGGGAGGGGGTCTATAATTCATAAATGAAGACATGTCAGCTTTACTATTTAAAATCTATTTTCGTTTTTTGTTACTATTTTAGTTAAATGGTTTCACATTTCATATGGTTTGTTTGGTACTTTGGATCAGGGAAAAATAGGACCATTTAAACCCATGTAGTTTACAGACTGAAACAGAAGAAAATGCAAAACTTTTTTTTTTCCTATCCCCTGTATCTACATGTAAGTGACGAATCAAAAGAACCTACTGCAGGTGTGATACATGGAGGATCAAAATCACATAGACAGTCTAAGCGTGAACATAAACATACCCAACAGTACAACAGTATGAGCTAAACAATGTGGACCATCAATCATTCAGTTAACAGTCAAGGAGACAAGTGATAATTTAAGTTTATTTTCTTTGTTAAACTCATAACTTATAAAAGTCAATTCAAACTTGCAACAGAGATGCTGAAATTCTTAAATATTCTCAGCAAAAATAGTGAATTCTGGTAATAATCAAATAATTAGCTGGGACCTATGGCTATCTCACCCTCCTTATAGTTTTTTAACCATATTGTCAACTTCAAAATTAACTTAAATTCACTGAGAAAGAGGGAAGGAAAATCACCTGGGACTGATTTCATTCATTTTTAAGCGCATCTAATGGTGTACTTATGACTGTAAAAGTCGGTGTGTGGTCTGGTTATTAATGATTGTCCATATGTGTTCTTTACTGAAGTTGTTTAGTTTTCGGTTTGTCCAGGGGCCTGTACTACAAAGCGGGGTTACTGGCTTATCGGGGTAACTTGTCGGATTTAAGGTAGTCTGGGCAAAATGTAAGTGAACGAATATGAAGTCCATTTAAACTGTGGCACCTTTAATCCGACAAGTTACCCCAATAAGCTAATAACCCCGCTTTGTAGTACAGGCCACAGGTGTCCAGTTTGCTGAGGTAGCTTGCTGTTTATGTATAAAAAGTTAGGTTGAGTGTTACAATCAGTGTGCGATACACAGGGGGGTCCGGGGGTGTCCGACACCCCCGATTAACCCATGAGACCCCCTGAAAACCTCAAAAGCAAAATTTTACGGGGGTCTCAAGATTGTTATTGCGCAACAATAGGGAGATGGGGACCCCCCCGAATATTGACTGGTATTTCGCACACTGGTTACACTGGATATACTGGGAGCTAAATACCGATTGGACAAGCAATGAATTCTTCTGTAAGGTAATGCTAGAAATGCAGCCTGAGAATAGAACATGCCAGATTCAAACCACTGCAGGTTCAAAGGGCTTTTCTTTTAGCTGCAAGAGGCTACACTACAAAGACTATCCTTCTGTGGCATCTTAAAGTCTGCAGTGGAAGATGTAAGGCCCTTTGCTTATCAGGCTGCTGGCGCAGCAGTACAAAGATAACGCCTTTTTGAACAGGACTCTAGACAAAATACACCACCTCCCACTATCCTGTCTCGTAGATATCGATCATGGCACTTTTAAAATAAAGAAAAAATGCTGAGTTTAAGTACTATGCACTGGGTTTATGAGTTGCTGGTATGTAAAGGTGAAATCACTTTTAGTAATAAATGTGATGTATGTTTTACACTATGTATTATGATCATGTCTGCTTTTATCTAAAATCCACTGCACTTATACTAATGCTAGAAACAGACGCAAAGAATTCATGACATGTAATCGCAAATGATTAACGAAACTCATGAATTCAATTGACTGCAGACATAAACCCAAAGCATTATCAGGAACTTTCAAGTCACTCTTAAGCCAAAAAAATCTCCTTTCTCTTTTGTAAGCCTATTGACTTAATAAAGGGGGGAAAACACCCATTTTAAAGCTCACAGTGAAGCCGGGGGGGGAACTGGGACCATTGTCCACATGAGTATCCACTGGGAATTTCTTCAGTCTGGAGAAAAAAACAACTCATAGCAAAAATCATAATCACGATTATTTTGGTCAGTGTTCAGATCACAATTATTTAATACAATTAGTCACTGACTTTGGAAATATTATGCATTTATTAAACTAAAAAACATTGTGTTTTTAACAGTGGAATTCAACTGAGATACAAAAAAAGTAGAGGTGCACCAATCAGAATCCAGGATCAGAATTACTGATCCATACCTAATGAGATAGACTGGGTATCAGCCATATGTGATACTTATTTATTCAGTTTTCAGCAGTCTGCAAAAAGACAGCTCCTGTTTCTTGTTAAATCAATTTGTAAAATCAACATCGTGACAGCTCCTTCCCATTTTAGATGTGCTCTAGCAGCATTCAGGCTGAACGCTAATGTTGCCACTCAGTTTTTTTGCCACTCAATGGGTGTGCGCGCAGTGATTTCAGCCTGCTGTGACATCATGTGCATACCCTTTGCAAGAGGAGTGTAAGAACAGCAGATAAGAGGGTGATGATAGCAAATGCGACATGCATGCTTGCAAAGCAAACAAACATGTCTGCAATCTGGAAGTATTTTACATTTGAAACAACAAGAAGTAGTGCAGAAATTTTCAATTTTTGTAAAAACAATGTTTTGAGAGGTGGAAGTAGTATTTGGTGGAAAATTCCATTAAAAAAGCACACACAATCATGCAAGACAACACAAGTAATACGAAAAAAGCAATGGATGATTTGGGAGTCACTAGCTTGGACCATTTTGCACACTCACTACAGCTTGTGATATATATGGGGCTGCTATCACAACAAAGTGTAAGAGACACTTGTCAGTGGAAGAAAAATTGTGGGGCATTTTAAGCATTCGCCACTTGCATATACTCTCTTGGAAGATATTCAAACTGAACTGCAAATGCCTCAAAAAAACTTACAACAAGACAGAGGTAGAGGAGTATGTTATGTATGTTTCAAGTAGCCTAATTAACAAAGCTTTTTTGGCACACTTTTTTTTTCATTTATATTTACTAGTTAAAAAAAAAAATGAGCCCCTGTATCAGATCAGTACTGATATCGGCCCTTTGGTCAGGTATAGGGATCATATTGGCACTAAAAAAGTTGGACGGGTGCACCTGTAATAAAAAGGGACTGGAAAGGAGTGCACTGGATTCATAACACAAACAGAACCAGACAAAACAGAAACATCACTGCAAAATGAGATCTGGCACAATAATTGTTCCAGCTCAATTACTTTGTTTTGATAATCGTTGGAAGCCAAACTTGAAATTAAAACTTGATTAATTCCCCAGCACTACCAACTTGCGTTCTAAAATTCAGTTATGCAACCCAGTTATCTGTATAATTTGTTTGGTGTGTACTTAGCTTACATAATACAATGCCAAAACAATTTCTGGCATAGCCATGTCTTCTTGGTCATCATTGAAAATACCCAAAAGGAACAAAAAAGTTGGGAAGAAGATGTACAACATGAGTGAAATTATGGCTCCAAGCCCAGACTGAAAAAGCACTAAAAGCAATCAGATCCCTCACTCATCTCCATTATGAGGATATTGCCTGCCCTCATCGGAATTCTAGCAGAGTAGCATGTTGGCTTGGAGCAGACAATCGATTACAATTAAGACTTGCAATTGCCCAGTGTTCCAGTATGGCCAACTTCATCTACTTTAACTTCCAACAAAATAATCCAGTTGGAAAATGTCGCCATAAAATAGAAACAGCCCACAACCTCTAGTACTGAGTCCTGTAATTAGTATCTCATACATTAAACAAACTGGATATCTGAAAAAACTCATAATGTCATTGACACTGAAAGTTTAGACCATTCTGTATATGCTTTCAGATGAATTAAATAATTAACCCCAGATGACTCCCAAAAAGATTTTAAACTAGGTTACAAGTTCTGTTCAAGGCTGTTTCCTATCATGCATTTCCATGACCGGACAAACCCCATAGCTACTTCTGTGTGGACGCCAATGTGGCATGGCTGCCTTTTCTCAGGTGGCAATATGACAATATATGGTGGAAATAAACACGTCTATCATTTCATATTACGCTCTATCATGTATTTCATGGTGTCGCAAAATACATTGTTTACGCTACTTTCATCATTGTTTCATCATTTGGATGACAGTCTGGAATGTAACATGTCACCACATGGGATGTGGCACTTGTTTGTAAGTTTTTATTATTTATTACCCAGACAGAAAAAGCTAATAAATAAATAAATGGAGCGGGGGCTTCTTTAAAGATGAGAGTCTTGTGAATGGGGAAAATAATCTAGGCTTTGTTTCCTGATCACTGTGCTTGGTTTAGGACAAAAAATTCACAGGCTCTTCCCTTTCTTCTTCAAACCAGCTTTTTCACAAACTCCGCTCTTGAAAGAAAACAGGACCAGCTGAAAAGTGGACAGAGTGGAGCCCCTTGCCTGTCAGTGAGGCATTCAGCAGCTGTTCCAGGTGTTTCCTATGTCTGTTCCTAGCGTTGACAAGTGTCCTGTCAAAATGTTCACAGTTTGTCTAGACAGTCATTCTCTAATGGCGTATTCTGATTTGACAATAACAAATCCTTTCCTGATGGGTCAGATGCTTTAAACAGCATGTGAAATAAAGTTATTCTCCACTGGGTTGTCTTATCTCCTGATGAGAAGAAGGATTTAATCAAGAAACCCAGAGCGGTGCTTGGTGGGCGTTTCAAAGGAAAACACAGCCAAAACAATCTTATTTTATTATCACTAAGCTGGATTTTAAAACATTTGCACACAAGCAATTTTTGTTTTCCTTTCAAAAAAAGAGAAGGATAATTAAATCCCAGTGAGTCACTATGGGAATAAAGGAGAAAAAACTACAGCATCAACAGAAATGTGTAACCAAAAGAAACTACTTGTATAATGTTGACATGCCAGGTTAGAGCTTAAGACGACATTTGACCATTATTTATGCTCTTGCCTGTGGAGTTCAAAGCCTTAGAACTGCAAATAATCAAAACAGAATTTTGCTTTTACCAGTCCTGCTAATGAAGTCTAATGGCTGCATTTGTAGAGGCCCTAAACTCCATTAAGCCAACAGTGGTTTAAGATCACTGGTCATACTATTGTCTGCAGTCCTGTTGCATCAAAAAAATCATTAAGGCTTTATCTAGTGGAGTTTTTGTAGTCTATCTGTATATTCATTATAACATAGACTATATCTACAAACAGCATTAAATCAGAGTTATTGTCTAAGCACCAGTCACAATGCAGCTTTGCAAGACATAAGAACATAAGAAATTTACAAACACAGTTTGTAATACAGTTGATACAGTTGCAATCACAGTTTTAGTTGATACAGTTGCAATCAGAAATATTCAACCCCCCAAAGATTTTAAGGATGTATCAATTAAAGTTGTGTCAAAAAACAAGATTCTGCTTTGGATGACATCTTTATGAGTTGAGTGAAACATAAAATCAACACAGAAAATGGATGATGTAGTATTTGTGTGTAACAGTGTATTTTGTTAAGATCGCCATGTCACAATTATTCAACCCATATACTATTGTTGTTTTATAAAGCTTTCTGAAATGGAGTTGAAACATAATTAAACCTGTGGGAACTCTATAATGATCCTTCTTTTGCTTCAGTTGTGATGTGCTATATAAACCCCACCCATGAAGGTATTCAAGGTGAGCTGCAATCATGGGAAAGACAATGGAGCTTCCACAAAAGCTGAGAGGAGATAATGCTGCGTCTCTCTCTCTGAGTGGGAACTCGGATGAAGACGTTACGAAAAAGTCACTTCCCGTCATACACACGCCTCTTTTATGACATTGATGTCGAACAGAATTTTGTTGTCTGAGTTTCCCCTGTGACGTCATTTCAACATGGCGGCTTACACAGTCAATAGTAATTCGATTTTATAAATATTTTGGAATGTTTATTTTGTTAAATGTATTAATAGTTATAAATGTAATTGCATGTTTGATTTAGAGAATGCCATATCATGACCGTAAACAGTATTCTAGCATGCAATATCAGATTTTTACCAGACTTGTTAGTGTATTTTGTTTGCTTGTAGTTTATTTTGGCTCTCGAAAAAAGAATATTGCTATGAATGTACTAAAATATTTTATAAATCTTTTAATGTGGTTTGACTAGTTTGTGTTTCTTGTTTGTTTGTCTCTCGGAAAAAAATAATTTCACTCCAAATCTGCTAAAATATAAAGCAACAACACACAGCAGCGTGTTCATGGAGGCAGCCATGTTTGTTCCGAGA
>JAODJU010000069.1:234216-255987 GCA_026776725.1 Gnathonemus echidnorhynchus
GTGTTCATGGAGGCAGCCATGTTTGTTCCGAGATGTGGGTAGCTCGAACGGGAGATTGTCGGACGTGATGTCACTCACCTCAGAATTTCCGAGTTCCGAGAGATAATCAAATGCACCATTACGTCATCACACCTGAAGGGCATTGGGTATAAGTAGATTTCTAAAACATTTAACATTCCAAGAGACACCATCAGGAGCATCATAAGGAAGTTTAAAACTCATGGAACAGCTTGCAAACCTACCTGGCCGTGGCAGAATTAGGGCCCAAAATGTCATCAAAGGCCCTTAGCAACTTAGCCAGGACAACTAAGAGAAACTGGCATGTGACTGCAAGACACCTACAGGATGAGCTGATGAAGGCTGGTACAAGTGCTCTAGTGTCAACTATAAGACGTGCACTGAATAAACAAGGACTTCATGGCCGGACTCCAAGACGCACTCCACTCTTGACCACAAGGAATTTGGAACAGACTCCAGAGTTTTGGGAGACAGTTCTATGGACTCCTGTTTGGACAGATGGACCAGCGGAATGTCTGGTGTGCAAAAGGCCAGGCTTTTGACCAGAAGAATACCATCCCCACAGTCAAGCATGGAGGTGGGTCATTGATGATCTGGGGTTGTTTTTCTGTAGCAGAAACTGGGAATCTTGATCGTGTAGCTGGCATCATGGATTCCCAGAAATACCAGGCCATTTTAAAAAGAAATGTGATGCCTTCTGTTGACAAATTGCACCTTGGTGATCATTGTACTTTCCAGCAAGACAATGATCCCAAGCACACCTCCAAATCAAACAAAGCTTGGTTGAGAAAAAGATCCTGGAACAGCCTGGAGTGGCCTTCTCAGTCACCAGATTTAAGTCGAAAATCTTTGGTGGGATTTAAAGAAGGCAGCTGCAGCATGGAGGCCATCAAACATCACTGAGGCAAAGATTCTGATTGAGAGGTGGAAGAAGCTTGTCAGCACTTACCGAAAATGTTTGTTGGAAGTTATATAAGCTAAAAAATGCTCCGCAAAGTACTGAAGCTGGCGGTTGAATAATACTGCACATGCACATGTGTTAAGAGTGTTACATTTTTCATTTGATCTTCAAAGTTGTCAACTAATGTTGTCAAATTAACTGAGATATGTATCAATAAATGTTTTTTGTTGTTTAATGGGTTTTTTTGTCATTTATTGTTATTATTTTTCATCTACATTACTATCATGTCTTTTGAGGTGAAGGGGTTGAATATTTCTGATTGCAAATGTACATATGAATTAAAGGGCAGTTAATCAAATTTTAATTTCAATTACAATTGGCTTATAATCATTATTAAAACAAAATAATTGAGATAAATGATTATTGTACAGCATTTCATTTTTCAAAGATGCTCCTGTTTTGTCTCGTTATAATCCAGAGCACCCCTTTCCTCACCCATTTTTATTTGTTTATCACTTGAATTAAATAATATTTAGAGATCAAGAAAATCCATTGTGAAAAAGGCCAGTTTTTCAAAAAAGTTCAATAAATGCATATTTTTAAGTCAGTGAGTAATCATGTTAAACAATCATGATCTCAGTATTGACCAAAATAACCGCGATTATAATTTTTTCCATATTTGAGCGGTCCTGACACAAAAACAAAAGTTGTGCTCCAACTTATGCTTATTTGTATTTGTGAGGACAGAACCTCAATATGAACCCTAATTCTTCATAAGGTTCATCGTATGCCACACAAGCACATTACTGAAAATATCTGCCCCACCTTAAAATCTCAGAAGGACTCCTTTCAAGTCAGACTTCATTCAAGTACAAGGAAGTTGATTTTTAAGCACAACGAGGAATAGATGAAACTCAAACAAGTAAAATTTGATTTTAATGAGACACCCGCAAATGAGAAAACCTTACTCAGGGTGACTCATCAGCCATGGCCCTGTAAGGTGACAGAAAGAGAAATAAACTTGTCATATTAAAAGGTAAAGCATTAAATGGGGCACTTGTAATTCACAGGAGTACCTGAATGACAATCACCTTGCTGACTCAGACTTCAGCTGAATATATTAACATGGCACCAATGCACACATACATGAGTACAGCAGCCACTTAGAATTCCTTCCTTCATGACTCAAACATCACCTCCACCTGGAACAGAACAGTAGCTTTACCTTCTGCCACAGAAGGAGCCTTTGGCTCACTTACGTTTCTGAGTTCACGGCCCTGCAATCTGCTGCACTCACAAGTGCCATATCACCACTCACTCCTCTAAGCTTATCAGCACGAAACAGGAAACCAGTCCCAGGGTTAAAGGACAAGGAGGGTGTGGGGTAGGGCCTAAAGCGAGCGAGCGGGCGGGCGAGCGAGCAGACGAGCAAGCAAGCGACACTACAGCAATACCATTCCAACAAGCCGCTTTCATGCTCCGGTAACAACAAAGCTGTAAATATAAGCAGCATATTCAAAACTGGGTAAGGTCAACATGACGACAAAAAAATCTTGGTCAGGACAGGCTTTAAGACGACAGATAATAATGTTAGAGTGTATTCAGAATATATGTTACAACTATTCATTTTTCTGTATTTCACCAAATTTCAAAACAATAGTAATTGAGAAACTGAAGAACGTTGACTGCTTTGAGAGGTAATTGTCACAATACACAAACGTTAGGCCAGGTCTCTAGAAAAAAAATTAAAAATCTAGGGAGGCATTATGTGATCATCCACAATAGAGTCAGCTCAGGACAATCCCCTTTGCACTTCACACTGGAATGTAGGGTAGGCAGAAGGGAAAATGTCTTTTTGATTATGACACTCTGCAAGGCAGGTATCGTTTGATTAGTGGCCAATAACAACAGGCATTTCTGTCGACTTTTGTCCTCCGAAAACACCTTCCACCATGACTCACAGTTTTATGTTTCTTTGGGGGGTAAAGTCTCTGTGGAGATCGCCCATTTCCATACCCACTCGCTCATTCACAGGGAATTGGGGAGGGGGAATGGTGAAGGGTGTTAGACCCCATCCCCCCCTGGGGGTATCAGACAGACCGCAGGGCCACTTCCTGCACTTCAACAGACATATATAAAGAAAATTAAGAAGCTTACTATTTGTTGCCCTCTATTATGATTCAGAAGACATGGGACTTTGAAGAATAAGGCAGGGGTGGGGGGCTATAAGAGCTCCCAGTGGAACCATTCTGCAGTGCAGTGATACCCCCCACCCCCAAGAACACATACACGCACAGACACCCTCCCCCATGACTTTACTTCAGTGTTTACGCAGTGTTTCCATTTCAATTCCTTTTCAAGCGCTCTCTTCCTCAAGCCAAGCAGTTCAGATACACTTGTATTCATTCATTGTGTATGAGCAAGCCTTTCTCTCTCACCGCTGTGAGAGGCTGCGTGATCTAATTACCCACAGGATGATGAAGCCGTCCCCCCATTAGAGTCCTGATGGGCCATTCTTTACCTAGACTCCATTTCCCTAAGTAATGCGGCAGAAACAGAGGAGTCTCCTAGAATCCGCCCGCATGGCCAAAGCATTCACACCAAATGTGCAGTCAGTTTTCTGCAGAGTTTGACTGATCCTGTGTTGATAGATGAAGTAATTACAAAGCAGTGATCTGCTGCATTCCAGTTATTTCATCTACACAAGTAACCACCATCTCAGAGATTAAAAGTGGAATAGACTGGGGATCGATTTCAATCTTTTTTTCCCCAATTATCTAACCACACATGGCTTCTAAAGTTTATCACTTTCCACTTATACATACCCTATGCCTACACAGGGTCAGCGTAGGAGTTAAGTTAAAAGCACCATTCATTCATAACTTTGTTGGCAGCTGAATGAATTCAGGGTCTCACACAGAACTAATGTCACTTAAAATACGTAGCTGAAGATCATATTTGAGATGCACTCAGTTAAACACCATGCTCAAGGCTACTACTACAGGATCCTGTCTGGAAAGCAACGTTTAGGTTAATGCCCTTAACACCAACATTTAGGTTAATGCCCTTAACACCAACGTTTAGGTTAATGCCCTTAACACCAGCGTTTAGGTTAATGCCCTTAACATCAACGTTTAGGTTAATGCCCTTAACATCAACGTTTAGGTTAATGCCCTTAACATCAACGTTTAGGTTAATGCCCTTACCACAACACCTGATGCCAGTCAGCAATGCTGCTGAACAATGAAGCTGTTGCATGAAGCAATAAGACAGGTGTCCCCAACACTAAACCCACAAAACAAGACAGATATTTAGAGGTTTTGGAATTACAAACTGTGTCAAGAGCCAATTGCAGTTCTGGTAATCTGGCATAATTTACAGCACCCACTGTACCAATCTTGGCCTCATCTGCAGCTCAGATTTTGAATGGTTGTTTCTTGACTAAAGCCCTAGGAGTGAACCTTATCAGTCATAGAGAATGTCTTCTGCAAACTGAATTTTAGACCAGGGCTCCCACTAACAACTATTTTTCTATGAATTAATCTATTTTACATATTTGTCGATTAGCCTAAACAATTAATTTTCCTCCAGAAAATCAAATTCACAGTTTAAGTTACTTTTATTTTGACAAGGAACTCCATGTCATTGCAGAGCTTTAGATAATGGACATAGGCTTTTCAGTGCTATACGGACATTATTTTCGCGCACAATTCGATAAGCATATTAGTAGTAAGCCTAAAATATTACACAATGTATTGTGATGCCCAAAAGTTAGTGACCTGCATAAATTTGGTGTGTTTTATGGTTATTAAATTTGGTTAGTGGAACATGCCACATACTACTCTTTAAAAGAGGAGATTCGTGGTTAAACTAGGTAAAAGGAAAACCCTTTATTTGTGCAGATTAGAGAATCTAATCTCAACATTTATAAGATATTTGTAGTGCCTGCAAATTTTTATATTAGACCCACTTTTAAATATGTTAAAATATGTAAAAGAATACAAGACTTGATCTTCCAAATGAACTGTGGCATCACCACGGTAACACCCAATACACTTCAGAGCAGATGTGAGTAAGGTGACTGCGAGTTCCTGAAGCGAGGCCAGACACAGACCATGAAGCCTTCATTACAGGTCAGACGGAGGTGAGGATTCCCCCCTCAAATGTAACATAGAAGAAAGCAAACGTGAACTCCTAAGCCACTAACTGAAAGTCAGACTGCTGCTTCATCATCTATGGCAACAAGGCCTGTAACTTCTCTATCCTTCACCCACAGTCTGATTTTCATGTTTGGCCCAGAACACTGTACTTAAAAATGATGTTAGTCAACCCATACTAATGAATTTAGATATACTTTCTGTATCTGTCATAGAAGCACTATAGTGCTCTATAGAGTAAAAATCCTTAGTTGTTAACTGTAAGACATACATGAGATTACTAAGTTACAAGAAATAAATGTAGGCAAAGGAAGGCTAATCAAGAGAGACCGAGTTAAATGCCAGTCCCACATATATCATAAATTGTCATATGTTCATTTGTGCTACTTGGAATCAGGAAGAGACTGAAAACCTCCAGCATTTCCCTGTCACTCCAATACATCTTACCAGAGCACTGAGCCTCTGGTTCAGGCACGCCTAATGGGGGGGAGGGGATCCCTCCCTCCTAGGACACAACTTCAGGATCGTGTCTTTGGTTAATAATGAGGAGGTCTCTTTTAGGGTAATGCTGCTTGAAAACTGCATTATGGAGAGTTCACCAAAAATGCCATTCACCAGATCGAAAAAAAAGAGAAAAATAAAGTCTTGTGTTTGCTATGCATCACATTAAAAATAAAAGGCACAATGGCATCCATTTGCTGTCAAAATAACAGAGGTTCAAGCACCAAAATTTTTACTCATACCGGTTTTGGTACCTTGATATCAATACTAAGTTCCTATAAAATACTAAATCTATTCTGTAAAACATTTCTATTTAAGTATTATTTAGCTTGGAAAATGAATGAATGAAAGAGAACAACCATATTTATGAAGCCAACAGAAACAGAGTTTTACCATCAATGCAAAATGCACAGATTAATTAAACATTAATTTTATATTGATTTAGCTTCAGCTTAGACTTGGCCAGTATTATGTAGTACTTCATATGTGGTATTTTGAAATCTTTGTGACAAAACTACACACTCAAAAAATGTTATTGTCAAGATTTCAAAATACTGGAACAGAATTGCTTTTAAAAATACTGTCAAAATGTTATATTCCACAGTATAATGTCGTGACAGTATAACAGTATGACAAACTGGATACTACTGCCCAAGCTCAACTCAGCTGTTACAAAACTTCACTGATAATTCACTAATGTTAGGTTTATAGTTACGTTTGTTCTCTTTGTCATTTAGCCTTGCTTACTTTTCATCACTCAGGAAAGGGATATGAATGAACCTGCATGTGGGCTAAATGTAACTTCAAACAGAAACGCGAAACATATTAACCGCTAAATTATACCACCATGATCTTTCTTATTTCTGTTATTGAGCGCACGTGATGACCTTTAAACTTTTAAGGGTGAGCAAGGCCGCTGTTTCACCAGGTTAAACATGTTGATGCCAGGTAGCAACATTTGCATACTGAGGCTGTTGGCTCTGTGGTTTCACCCATTTTGTTCAGTTTAAAATCAAAATAATGCCATTTCTCACTTCTGCTGCTTATCAGCTAGAGGTTGGCAGTGGGCAACAGTGCTGTCTAACTGCCATCTATACAGCTTTTCCATATTATAATCATGCAAAATGAGCGTGACTGTGAGATTTAGCACATTTACTACATGACATAGCTACTTAAAACCGAAATTTGCAAAATGATGGAACTGTATAATTTGACATTTTTGGCATCGAAATATGATACTGATACCGGTATACCAAACAATACTAACTTGGATTTAATCTGGCCTGAGAGAGTCCTCAGATAGCTTGGGAAATGGCAAAGGACATGCGTTAAGGCAGCGATTCTCAAACCATGGGTCGGCAAGTTCTGAAAAGGTCACCAGGCAGAGTTGGAAATGTAAGCATTTTAAACCTAGCAAGCTCCTATGTTGATCCACGATCAGATTTCCCAGCATCAGTCCTAGAATTAACCTATAGAAATGGGTCTTGGGTCCGCAAATGCTTAGCGCAAAACTAGTGAACACTCAACTAATCCAAAAGGTCAAACCACAGAAGTTTCATTTAAAATTCACTGGCACATCCAATCAGATTTGTGCAATAGGCACTGATTGGTATAAATTACAGAGTGCACTGTGTGCTTGATCATAGCATTTATTTATGACATGGTAAAAATTGGGTTGCGGTGCAAAAACGGTTGAGAACCACTGCTTTAAGATGACTCTTATTAACACAAGACCATGCTGACCAGACCACTCCCTCAGCAAGGCGTCTCTTCTTGGACAAGTTATGGTCGAGCCTGACAAGCTTGACACATCCACTGGTAGAAGATGCTGGGGGGGTGGAATTCCAAAGAGCCCTACACAGCTACCAAAGACCAACTAGCAGTAAAGTATGTCCCAAATGTGCAACATCTGAGTAAGGCTAAGCGATCCCAAACCGGAGCTGGTCCTGGCTAGTTTAGCACAGCTTTAACAAGAAATTATTTTGACAGCAAAACTACTGGTAGTGGTAATTGATGGGGAAAGCTGTAAAAGTCACAGCTGTTGCATGTGAGCACACATTAAAAAAAGGTTTAACCCTGTTCTCCTGACACTGCATTTTGAGGTGTAAACTGTTGCGCCAGTTAACATTCTGCATTCTCCAATTACAACATGGCTCATACCCAGCTAATTAACCAAATGAATCAGAACAGTTGTTTATAAGCCTGCCACATCAAAAGGTCACCGCAATCTCAGTCAGGAGAAAGTGTCAAATATTCATTAAGGTTTATTAGAATTAGTTGTTTTTGTTGAGTTTCATACCCAGTGTTAGAATGCGTTAACAAAGTAAATAGTTTCAGCCAAATCATGGATAGTCCTGGTGTCTGGCTTGGCCCTGCTGGCCTGCAGTGGAAGCACAGTTAATTCCTTTGACCAATGCAACAGTAGTAGCCAACGTAGGGAGCTGGCAATGGGAGGATACGTGTTCACAGTTCAGTCCACATGCCAACCTGAAAACTCCTCTGCACACCAACCGCTGTGTTAGAAAAGCTAATATGGGTCTGAAAAACAGGCCAATCTGTTTTCATATAGTGAGCGGATCCAAAAAATAAAAAAGGGAAACCCATGAGGTACAGACATATGCATATGCATGTGATATGTTTATATCCAACAGTGACAGATATATTCATACATAACACTGGCATATCCTCCAGGCCTTGGGCTCTGCATTCCATGGCACTGTTCCCATAAATCATTAACACAGTGCCTCAATGAAGCAGCTGCACGTTCCCCGACACGGGTTCCTCAGCTGAGGAGTGCAGATATCACTCCATGAGGAATGCTGCATCACACTTGCAAACAATGAATCATGCCGCCTACCATTGAGCAAAGCTATCAGCACCAACCTATAAAATTCCAGTAAAGAAATTTCAGTTTGCCGAGGAAAATTGGGGCAGAGTGACACAGAAGGGGCTGATGCTGTTCAAGCCCCTTTTCGGCAATGACAGGAATTGTGATATATGAGAGGAATCAGATAAACACAGAACCAAGAATATGGAGTGCAGCACAATTAAAGGATTATCACAATGCCACAATGCCACTTCCTCTCAATAAAGAGGTGCTCTGCAATATCACAATCAAATCTAAAAGTAGGGGAAACGTTCAGAGCTTCATGTGACACTCTGGCACTGGAACGGCAGCAGTTCCTAGTGGCTCTTTGTTCCCCGTGTAACAAGCAGCAGTTAATGAGTAACATATCCACACAGCAAACCCAGTAATATTTCCTCTAGAGAGACAAGGAAAGAGTTATTTATAAACAATATCTGAAAACATAACAGGGACCGCTAGACATACATACAAAATTCACTTACAAGAATATCATACAAATCCTTAGCTACTTATAAAGGTGGCGTTGGGACTTTGGAATCCCTGATCTGAACTATGATGGCAGAAAATGGGCCAAGCTGTTCCAGAATTGTCTTTTTAAACAGATGAGAAAACATTATTACTCTTGACGAGGAGACAGTCTGAAGTCTCCAATTATTCATTCTGAGGTCTTCTTCTTTGTAACCAATGAGGTCTGTTGGAACTCATCCCTACAATAATGATCCAGTACAGCCTGGAAAAGTGCAAGGCAGCATCAGTGTAAGCAAGTTAAGGAATCGTCTGAGTAGCGTGGACAGACATAGTCACAAAGGTCTAGCGGAGGCAGAGACAGAGAGACAGAGAGATGGAGACTTGTACAGTAGGGATTTACTGAACTCACCACATACTGACTACAGAATACAGTAGTCTATCGCCACTGGAATGGAACAAAGGAGAAAAACAAATGACAAGTGAGAACAAAAAGAAGAGAAGATGAAGAAACAGAAATGAAATACCAAAAATTGTGCAGAGCCCTTTTAACACAATTCTTGGTGGCCTACTGATTTTCATTTAAACTGGCCTAATTGGTCTAATTAATAATGATGGGTTTCCCACAAAAGCACACTTACTGAATATAAAATAAACTACAAACACATTTTAAATATTAAAAATATTATCATGGTGCAGCTAATTAAGCATATTATTGAAAATCACTGCAGTAAAAGCCTGCATTTATAGTGTTTCTATATACCCCTGTGGTGTAAAGATATTTCTGGTCAAAAAGAGCTAAACCTGTTAAAGTACCCTCTCTACCGGATTAGTCTCAGTGAACATCCCTGAACTGTAACTGCTTCTGTCCACGTATTAAGAATCAACGGTTTAAATAAATCACTGCTTCTTATTCTTCTACTGCTTCTCTGTTTCTTCATCACACATACTTAACTCCAGCACAATCGGGTGCCCTTGTCAGCTGCAGACACTTTATTAGCTAAAGAGCCAGCATGCCGGAACAAACATGTCACTTAGCAGTTGGCCGTGGCCTGAAGTGACGAGTCTATGCAACAATGTCACAACTCTCATGTAGCAAGGGAGTCAAACAGATACAGAGATCAACCCCGTTGTAACTCCTGACAAACAGTTTAGGATACAAACTACTCCGGTCACCTGGGTTCTACACGGGTTGTTCCTGCTTTTAACGATACTTTAGTTTACAAAACCTAAAAGAAAACCTTCTTAAACAGGATACATTAATATCAAGCATGAAGGATACAACACACACTCAGAAAAACTTTGAGTGTTTGCCCATATCCATACAGGAGAGTGGAGATCAGAAAACACTTCTCCGTGTCCACAGCCTTGACTTTAACAGCCTTGAGCCTTGTTCTCTCTCCAGGGTGGGGGCCAGCTCACCAGAACAAAGGCCAGGCATTCTTTGAAGACTGTCAGACTGATACCTGCAGGGATCTCAAAGGGGGCATCTGCATTTACCCCCTCCCCCTTCCCTTTGTCCACACCATCACTTTCTCTTTTTCTTCGTTTTTTATTACTGAAGTGATTTTTCAGTGTGTGGATCTCTGGTCCAGACACTGCGAAACTCCAGCAGAGAGAAACTCACTGCATTCCAGTTACCCCACAGACATTAAAAGGGAACCGCAGTAAATTCTTAATGCACTCAGATTGCGGCATACATTAACAGAAGATTTTGGCAGGTCACAGGTGGTGCTTATTTCATAATCTGGGATAAAAAAATCTTTTCTGCAAACCATTATTATTAGACCCTGTGGCATCAGGTGGTAGTGAAAGTGTCACAAATTCTGGGACTCTGTTGTCTTTGCATTTGTTGCTCCCTTGGGGCGACACCAGGGAGCAGGGAAATCACACTGCGAGGTAAGTATCCATTACTCGTCTGCAGGAGTCTAGCAGCTGCAGTGTGACTTCAGCTGATGGGAGAACAGAGGCTGCAGTGTATTTCTGTGGGTCAGTCTGGGTCACTCAAACCAAGTAATGAACTCTTACACTGAGTAACCCTTCAGCCTATGACCCCAGTGGTTTCCCATTGAATTTTTTGCCCTAAAAATCCTGCCCCTCATTTTAAACTCATCCCTGAGATGGGGCTAGAGTACAAAAGCAGGCCTGCAACTACAAACACCAGAATTCTCTTGAAACAACTGTACTACCACATACTACCCTGATCTGTTGTGTCATACTCCAAAAGTCTCAAAAGCATTTCATAAATAGCAGGCCCCAAACGCAACCTAGCAGGCAGAAAACAAAAAATCTTCACAAGAAAGGCAGAGCAACTGAAAAATGAGCTACGGTGAAAGACAATCCTGCTTTTACTTTACTTGACAGTTTTTGTGTAACACTTTACTGGAGGGGGCAAAACTAATGTAGTAGTACACTCTTACATAATGTATTAATTAACCAGTAACCAAGTGTTAGTTACATACTGATCCCATGGTCATTCATCATTAATCAGTCATGATTGTTTATGCATTTCATGCAGAAACTATATTGGTTCATGAGTTGTTCTTGAGTAGTAACTGAATAAGTAAGTTATTTGTACTCCCTCAAGTAACAGGTTACTGTCTTTTTAAACAGCAGATATCGTGCCATTCATGTGGTTCACACTGCCCTCTGAGGAAATATATAGTACCAGTTAAACACCTGACACACATATTGAAAATCATTTGTTTTTCAAGAACGACCCTAAGCACACATCAAAGTTATGTAGTATTATCTTGCAAAAAAAAAAAGAAACAGATGGCTTGGCCCCTACAATCTCCCAGCCTAAACCCTATAGATCTGGTTTGAGATGAGTTGGATCGAAGAGTAAGAGCATGGTTGCCAATTTCTGCACAAAAGTTTGGAAATTCCTTCAGCATTCTAGGGGGCTACATCTGAAATCTGGGTAAGATCATCCCAAGAGTCAGCAATGCTGTCATTCAAACCAAAAGGGGCTACTTTGAAGAGTCTAAATATTGAGATGTTGAACAATGAATTACTTCATTGCTTTGGGGCCTTTTAGTTCCTGTTTAATATTCATCATTCAGTGCATTCCTACAATAATTTCAACCAATCTTCTTTATTTCCATGAATGATTACAGCAACAATGGTTTTATTTACAATGAAATTATTGAAGTTACAAAATTAGAAGGTCTAAAGTTCACATACACCCCAATCTCCTCTGTCTAATACTTTGTTGCATTGCCATTAAGCTTTTAGAACTCCAGTCAGTCTTGAAGGATAACCATCAGTTAGCTTCTTACAGTACAATACTCAGACAGGATTCTGACCCATTCCTCCTGACAGAAGTTCATTCTAATTGGTGGGTTTCCTTCTGTGGACTTTTTTCTTAAGTTCATTCCACAAATCCTCTATATAAGATTTCAATCCGGGCTTTGAGGTGGCCATTCCAAAACATCGATTTTGTTCTGCTGAAGCCAGCCTGTGACCAACTTGGATGTATGCTTTGGGTCATTGTCTTGCTGAAAGGTCCAACAACTTCCAAGGCCCAACTTTTGAGCAGAATGCTTCAGGTTTCCCTGAAGTATGTCCAGGTAATCCTCCTTCTTCATGGTGCCATCTACCTTACACAGTGCTCACAGACCACTAGCAGCAAATCAGCCCCATAGCATGATACTGCCACCATTATGCTTCACAGCGGGCACTAAGTTCTTTGGGTCGAGGGCCTCTCCTTTTTGTCGCCAAACATACTGTTGGTCATTAGAGCCAAAAAGTTCCATCTTCGTTTCATCAGACAAAAGAAGTCTTATCTTCATTCTTGTGCTTTCTTGCATATTCCAGCCTTGCCTTAAGGTGGCGTTTTTGCAGAAGGGGCTTTCTTCCTGCTTTGCAGCCCTTTAGCCCATTACGATGTAGGACCCTCTGGACTGTGGACAGTGAGACATTAATTCCTAAAGCCTTCAATTCAACTCTATAAAATGTAAAACTCCACAAAATATTGTGAACTCAACAGATTGGTGGCTCAAAGTCTGCTTAGATCTAAGGTGGGTAGTATTGGCAGACGGGGGCCAAAGAACAGGGAAATCCACGAACTCCGTGAGTATCAGAGACACAGGAGCTTACCCCAGCCTTATAGCTATACCACCCAGGAGCCCGTTTTAGCAAAAACATTCCACCTGCTGCCTGTTTGCACAACCTGCTTTTAAGAAGCAGTGAGTGCACTCAGTGATGTAAATATTAACTGAGGGCAGGAGTTTGTTCAGGTGGAACAATGGCTTTTTCCAAGATGGAGGTATTAGTTCACAGAAGTCTGAGCACGGAAAGTGTTTGAATGGAAATTCCCACCTCCGCAGAACAAGCAGGACACTTCAGCAGTTTGCTCTTTTCTCTCTGCTCTGACAAAAAGCATGAAAAGGCCCAACGACATTAATGTGGAAAAACTATTTTTAGGTTTAATTTTGACTGGATTTTGCTTTTGAATATTGCCGGTGTGTCTATATGGGGCGGTGAGAGTCTCAGCAGGCAAAGTCTCTGTGACTGTGATCCGAAGGTCACAAACCCGGCCCTGGAGGAATAGTCAAATGTCTGTGGGTCCTTGAGCAAGGCCCATAACCCCCAGTTCCCTGGGTCTATAAGGTAGCTGCCCCTTCACCTGTATGGAGAATTCCCCCTTGAGGATTAATGAAGTATCACTATGCTATTTTATAAACGACAGCACTAAACACCATCCAGATTAATCATTGTCCTTTGCAGTAAATGGAGATCTGTGCTCTTAAAGGCAATGACTTTGCCTCTATGGATAAACAGACTCCCAGAAGAAATCAGCTAAAAGGCATCTCTGCTGCAGCAGCTCCAGGACTAGGAAGCCACATTAGGGACAAGCCTTTCCAGCTGTGATCAACCTGCCAGCACTGCAGTCGTGCTGAAGAACAGACAGTATTCCTAAGTACTTGTATTACTACGGGTTTTGATATCTTTGTGAAGACAAATTTTGAGGAGAAAGTCACCACACAGACTGCAAACCTGATTAATTCTAGCTAACCCAGGGCAGAAGGCAACTACACACACCGGATGGGATGCCAGTCCATCACAGCTCACAAATTTGCACACAATCACACACCACAGGATGTTTAGTGATGGCAATTAGTCTAACAGTATGTCTGTGGAGTGCAGGAGCAAACAGGAGACTCCTGAGAAAATGGACACGACGTGGGAAGAACAAGGCGGTGGTGAGAGGGAACCCCCTGACCCCCATAGAAAAAGAATCATAATAACCTTTTTGTTTTATACCCGTTTTATACCTTTTTTCCGGAAGTTAGATATTAGGGAACCATAATTACAGAAAAATGAAATCAAAATGTCTGTTTTTGTGAATGTATATTTATGTGGTGGTATACATATATATTTGTGCACGTATTCTTGGCTGAGGATATTTGGGTTGCTGTGTCTGTGTCAGAATATGTTAATATGTATTTATTTGTTTAATATGTGTGTTTAAGTGGGTGCACGAAATTGGACAATTAAAACAATGTGAAATCCCACATACTTTAACAGTATTCCACCTCAGGAGCTCAGGAGGGAAAATGACAGCGGTGTTGCCATTCCTGCCTTTCTAGCCCTGGGTAGAGCGAATGAAGCACAAGAAAGGCCTGTTTTCAGTCTCTCTTCCCCTGCCTCCCACGTCCCTTTCCGCCTTGGTGAGCAGGCAGCAACAATGCTGCTATTCTTTGTCACCAGGGTCCCTCTACTTAATCCTCCTTCTCCTCCCTCTCCTGCATTGAACTTGAGGGTCCTTTGCTACAAGAGCGAAGGCTAAGCCGTCTTTTCATCTGCCGTCCACCTCGCTGGCCAGACGCGGCTAACCCCCACTGGGAAACAGGATCCCCTCCAGCCTGGCCTGTGCTGGGCAGACTGTCATAAGTTGTCACTAGTCTGGCTGACCGCGTTACTGTGCTTTCTGGTACGTGTGTGGCTCGCCCAATGATTAAGCCCGGTGAGTCAGTGAGGTGGCAATTTCACTGGCAATTTCTGTGGAAGCCACGATCATTGAGTTTTTTGCGGTGGCAGCAACTGGGAATTTTAATTGTGCTTCAGGCTGAAGAAAGTAGCTTCCGGAAAAAAATTCTTCTCTTTCAGCACATCATTTGTTGCAGGAACTGCACTTTAAAAAGTCTCTCTGCCTCCCTCACACACTCGCCACAGCTCCGCCAACAGCCATATGTTTAACAATGGCATGCTGCTAGAAAACACACACTCTGACATACCAAAACATTAGTGCACTTTGGGATTTCATCTCCTTTACAGCCTTTGCCAAAAGCAGTGATACTGAAGTCATACTGAAGGCTCTACCTCCATTTCCTGGACTCACACACACTATCTTCAATGGGCAGGAGCCACCAGCAGGATTTCAATTCGCCACACTGCGGTATTTTAATCTGCTTTCCTGCATTCCACTGAATAACCCCAATGGTGGCACTCCATTCTGACAGCTAGTATAGTTTCTGACAGTTACATATTCGCTACACACTGTAGTCCGGAGGCTTGAAGAGAGAAAGAATCTCACATCCCCTGAAGCTTTAGCCGTTCATTCATGTAGTCATTTTTTCAAATGCAATTTCTTGTAATTAACCATGGAGAAAGTTAAATGTTAATTCTAAATACTACTAAACGCTAATTTCCACTGAAATAATATGTGGATTTAATATTATTCTCATGTAAACAAGTTTCTGAAGTAACAACTAATCCACAAGGAACAACTATTACAGGGTACAGCTATTTTTACTAACTGCTGTGTGGTTGCACTATACAGGTAAAATCATTTTATATTACACTATAATGGGTTTAGGCCTTATTCCCATCTAAGTTACACAGTGAGAATGAATTGCAAGTGGATGCTTGCTCACCTTAAAGTATTAGCCTTAAATTATTCAAAGACACTTTAATCATCTGGGTTAAAGAACAAACAACTGATCTGACAGCCACTCAGGGCCCAAGAAAACACCACCAGCACTGACTCTTCACGACCTCTAATCTGTGGTCTTCAGAGCCTGGGAAATACAGCCACATTTGCCCACTACAACAGCCCCACCCCAGCAGGGTAGGAAGACCCCCCTCTCTCTCACACACAGAGACACACACACTTAACACATTCCTCCTGCCACACCGAGGACAAAAGTCAGAGAGAGGAGGGATAAAAGAGAAAGAAAAGAAGAGGTTAAGTCCTGCTTATTTACTGGGCTAGTTCTGAATTGAGCAAGTGACAAAAAAATTGTTAAATTCACAACCTGTCGCAACATTATACATGTGTCTGTTAATGAGATTCAGTTACAAAAAAACATTGTCATTTTTTGGTAGCCACTCTTATTAAAAAAAAGGTTTTTATCCAAACTGATCAAATGGTTATAAGGTTCTCAATGGGAAAACTGGGGGCTCAGATTTGAATATTGTCACACTCTGAGTGTTTTCTGCATGAATATTACGCCAACAGTAACAAGGAGGGCAGATGTCTAGCATTAAACATGACAGGTCCCTGTAAGTAGCCAGACATCTGTCATGAATTAGTCTGGTGATTATTAGCTTCTCAGTCATCTCTGTTTTTTGCCATCTGTGAAGGTTTCTGTTACATTTATGTTACTTCTAAGTTCCTTAGGAGGTACTGCTCAGGTGCCTGCCACCTTGAGGTCACACCAATGTAGTAAATAAGCTCCATTGCTATACATATACATGACGGCAAAAGGCCAACATTGAAAATAATGTATATGATAAGCCACATTTCTCCAAGCAGCATTTCTCCATCCAAAAAAGCGACTAGACGACCAGTTCACAGAACAAGAGGTTCACAAACATCAGGCTTAAAACCTTTCACAGTACGACCCCCGGATGTTTACACACACAGGAAGAGGAATTCACAGCTGAATGCCTATTTGAACAGTAGGCAAAGAGACACAATGACATTGCACTGCTCCACAGCCGCTTCCTGTGATGCTTCAAAGGTAGTTATTTCAATTTTTGTTTAATAAATGAGCATTTTTCTTTCAGAAACTGCCTTCTATTGAACTAAAATGTAATTATTAATGAGGATGGTAAAGAAAAATATGTTTAGCCAGCTAGCTGTCTTGGTACTAAAGATGTCACTCTAATACAGGGGTTCCCAAGCCCAGGTTCTTGGTCAGTACTCCACTGCGCCCGGGTTTGCTGGAGGTTTTTGCAGAGGGGTTGGTTAATTTCAAAGAATAAACTATATTTTCAAATTATTGTGACTACCCAGGTTCACACATTGTGTGTGCATCTGAATAAATGGAAACTTATAAAACTGTAGAACGATTCACAGGTACCCCCCGGCCAATTTACGATGTAACCGGCCAAAGCAGCTACCATACCAGCAATTGGCATTATTCTTTGAGAATCCCAGCACTATACTGATCTGAAAAACAATAGTAAACTCACAACAGGACAAATTTATGTATTATGAGGCAAATTAGGAATTGAAATGCCATGATTTGCCAAAAGCATGGAACAACGTACTGATTCACTGAAATCTGGCTGATGTAAGTGAAAACACTAGCGTATGCGAATCTGCATCAATGTGAGGAGATTAACACGTGTGTATAGAAACATGCCACTTTAAGATGTGAACACTTCATTCAGCTTGTATCCCCTTTTCTGGGACCAGACACTTTCTGCAGAGTCCTCTTACCCCAGCTAGTCCTCAGCGAGGTATGGGAAGCGGGGCGATGAATCACACACACACACAGACTTGTAACAGATGCACCCCTCTGTGTGGAAGCAAAGTGTCTTGGGGAGGGGGATCTCAGCCAAGAGAGAGTAAAGGACATGATTCGGTCCCACGACCCCCCAATCTTCAAAAGTGACCTGATCCCAGTGGCCAAACTAAACAGTCTCATATCCCATCTCAAGCGGACTAGCAGAGACCATTCTTCAGATTAACAGATTAACCTAAAAATTACGTGACAGCTTGAGCAGCTAAACATTCTCTTCGATGCAAAGAACTGTTGCTCATTCTGAAAACAGTATTTTTTTAAACAGAAAACCACTGCTATGAAAGTCCAGCAGCATATATTTTGTCTGTCCAGTTAAAACCGTTAATGACTTTAGACAAAAGCAATTGTAGCAATGCTCTGTGCTGGTGTGCATGCATTTATGAATCTCGTGTGCAGATGTGTGTGTGTGTGTGTGTGTGTGTTTTAGACTTCCCCACTGACTCTAAGTCAGTGGGGAGTTGCTCATGGTCAATTTGCCCACAAAAGCCAACACTTTATTGCCATTGTTAACTAAAACAACAGGTCCATCTGCCTCTCTCTGCTGCAGGTTTATGTTCAGGCCAAAGGGGCCACGGGGCTTCAGGGTAGCAGGCACACGCCACTCCATTCAGCCCAGTCAGTGTCCTAGCCTTCTTCAGCGAGAAGCATAAGCTCACAGAATGAATAACACTTTTATTCAGTGCAACAAATGTAACATTAAACAAGACACCATCACCCAATTCATATTTATATGACCCTTTGCATTTCTTGGCAGAAAGTGATTAGTTATTCAGGCCAGATACCTGATGTTCTGCATTGACTGGCTACTCATCCACTCCCAATGAGAGCCAAAGACCAGGATCTCCTGCAAACTCACAGACAAGCCTCTTGCATACAAGGCGAATGACATGCCATTCCCAATAAAGAATTAAACATATGACCTTTTCCATATGAATTTACAATCATCCAATGAATTTACAATCAGACAGTCACAGCACCACAGCAGTCTATAGGAGATGATGAGAAGGAGATGGCTAAAGCTGAAATTAAGAAGAGGATAATGAAGGAAGTGTCCACCCTCACTGGCTTGCCTTGAAAATGACATAACCAAGCACGTGCTGCCAATAGATGACGTGAATTCTGGGCAGCCCCAGAAAGCCACACGTTAACATGAGCAACTGATAGGCACCCATTCAACTGGAGCAGCAACTTACCAGTCAGTTTCACTTTTTCCTGGACAATAAGCGCTATACCAGTGTTTCCCCCAGGTTTACAGCTTTGGGGGGGGGTGGGCAGATGGACACTGACAGGATTCATGGTGTTCATGTGTTTCATTTAATGACAGCGGTCAATATAAAAAATATAAATATAAAATATAAAAATATTTTAAAAACGCAGATATTTTTGTCTGTGTCTGTGCGCGTGCATCGGAGCAGACTGTGCGATACAGAGAGCGGAGGAGAATTGTAAACGCGCGACCGTGTAGAGACAAAAATGCCAAGCTGTTGTGTAAATAAGATAAATAACATAAGGCTATTTAGTTTGTTTAATAAAAGGACAAAGTATAGACCTGTTCTATTGGAAAGGTAACCTTAAATGACTTCTGTTGTGATCTGGCGCTATATAGAAAATAAAATTGAATAAAATTAACTTGACCTTCAAGGGGGTGGGGCGCTCCCCTAATATAATGGTACGGGAAACACTGTATACATAATGATTTTAATCAAATAAATCCATTACCATTATGAGCAAAGATTGTTAATAAGGCTGTCAAGTTATTATTATTTTTACGGTGTGTAATCGCACAAAAAAGGTATTTAGACATGAAATTCTATTAAAAATATTTGCTCATACTGTTCTCCCATTGAGGTATCAAAATTAGTGCAAGTAAAGTTGATGAGTTATGACTTCAAAACATCTATTTTGTTGTCATTATAATAAGGTTACATATTCTATTATTTATTGCATTATTGCATAACATTAAACAACAAACAATATTTATTTCTTCATTCCCATCACCTGTGCGTTTATGTCGATGGGGATAGGAGCGACTGGCAGGGGAAGCACACTTGTAACAGAAAGATTGTTGGTTCAAATCCCCGACCAGCAAGGCACCACTGAGGTCCCCTGAGCAAGGTACTGCCCCCAAGCACTGCTCCCCGGGCGCTGAATTAGCTGCCCCCTGCTATGTCACGAAAGTCACATATGGGTTAAATGCAGAGGACACATTTTGTTGTTGTGCACTGTGTGCTGTGGTGTGTCAACAATGACCACTGTTCACCTAATTTTAATTGCCAGTGGTGAAGCTTGCATAGGGCACCACATGGGCCTTGACTGGCCCTGTCCCTCAATCCACTGGCTGATTCTTCAGAGAAAATGTCCTGTCAATCACTGAAAATGTGCTCGCTACTTTTCGCATTTGTAAATTTGCATTTACACAAAAAAACTTCTGAAAAAGACAGAGTGAACTATTCTGTGAGACCCTGTGGATTGCAAACAAAGAATGGAAGTGATCGAGTCAGTCAGGAAAGCTGGCTGTTATCTGGGGATGACTGGAGTAGCTTATGCTGGACAGCTTGGGAGACACGCAAAAGCTTCTGGTGGAAGCCTTGTGACCCCCGTCTTTAGGAAGCACAGCGTCTGCACGTTCAGAAAGGGCAGAATGAGAAATGCAGCACAAACCACAAGAGAGAGTCCACCAGAGCGTAGCCCTGTGGCCTCACCAAGCCACACAGCAAGAGCTTTCGTGGGAAACCTATTCCTCTCTTCTGCTAGAAGAAAAAATAGCTGAAACAGATGTTTAGTATTTTAAAACTATCCAAAGAGACTTGCTTACAACATTATCGGTCAATATAACAGAACATGCAAGTTAAGTACTTTTCTCAAGCAGATGTAAATCCCTGCCCCAAGTTATTAGGCTACAAGTCAATTTTCTTCTTTAACCACAATCTTCCTTCTTCCCTTTGTATATATCATAAAGAGGCTACTGATTTTACACACTGCATCTCATATTGACACCAGTACCACATATGAGGGAAGCACTGCATGGATATAATTAGTATGAAATTACTCTAAAAACTATGCAACTACATGACTAGAGGGCTTATTCCACACTGGATCACAGGATGTAAAGATTTTTTACAGGATTTAGGATCTATAAAGACCTATAGTTGTTTAGGGTTAGGCTTGTCAGAGACAAACAACAAAAAGCTATTGACAGTAAAACATATAGCTGTATGTTTCAATACTGCTTAATATACATGAGTCTGACTGTTAAAGTGTCAATTTCTGCCCAAGTTCTTAGTCATCCCAAATGATAACGGTAATTAATTGTAAAAAAAATTTTGTGAAAAAAAAAAATAATAATGCCAAAAAAGTATTTTGCAGACGAGCATGGAAAGGCTAAGGGTGTCGATTAGCCTCTATGCAAACAGTGCTACAAAGTTATGCCAACGAAGTCAAGTAGCACGTCAAACTTGGCGAAGCATCCGACAGCCCAGTCTGTATGAGAAATTTTGTGAGGTCAGTAAAGCTCGCATTCCAGCAACACTGAACTATTAAACACTTATCAGAAATGTTAACTTGGCCAGCGCACACCTTAACATTAGCCATTTATCTAGAAGCAGTTAGCCAACAAACACATTAACCGTATGGTATCGTTAAGGTAGCGGATAGGCGCAATGGCTAATAATAAAATAATATAGTTAATGTGGGAACAAGGCAAAAACGTAAAACAAAAATGTGTCCGGTAAAATCCTGTAAAATGTGGTAAACGCCCAGTCATACTTTAAAAAAATATACCGTCGTATACCGTGAAACCGATGTAACTTTGAAAAATACCGTGATATAAATTATTGGTCATACTGCCCAGCTCTAACACACACACACACACAATAGGTAAAAAAATATTATTATAATAATAAATACCTCCTAACTTCCTAGTAATGTTGTTCCGATTCCGATACTAGTATCGGAAATGCTGCTACCACCAAAAAATCTGGCATCTGTATCGGCGAGTATTTGAGTCCACGTACCGATCCGATACCACTTTCCTAAACATAACCTAGTTATGCCCGCTAGCTTTGCTTAACGCTGCAAATCGGAAATCAATTCTTCTTCGCTGCT
>JAODJU010000069.1:258942-276168 GCA_026776725.1 Gnathonemus echidnorhynchus
ATTGGGATTTATAAAGGGAATGTGCGTAGATCTGTGCTTACGTACAGTTTTATGCATCTGGATTTTTTCTTGCTTACACACATTCCTAGTTTTGTCCGTACGCCATGTTTTAGTGTGAATTCTACGCACGTCGTTATACATGAGGCCCCTGGTTAATCACTTCAGTACCACTCCAGAAAATCCATATGAGTGCATTTAGGAAGAGTTGTACAATATTTCAAAGATAAAAAGGCCCTGGTCCATTTCTGTAGGATAGAAAGAAATTCCCCTTTGCTCCTTTCAAGTCTCCTCTGTGATGAATATGAATGTGCACAGCTTACATGTCTGCAGAACAAGACAGACCAAGAAGAGGCAGATAAAAACATGTGACCTCAGGCTATTTCCTTCAACCTGTATTCATGCTCACACGGAAACTGATGCCCAAGGAAACATCCCCGGAATGCTGGTCCACACCTGTACAAAGAACGTCCTTTCCATTTAATGCCCAGCTATCTCATTTCAAGCTCATCGTAGGCCAGGAGACACACAAAGATCCATTTTTATTGCGTCCCCCTCCCCCACGCAAAAGCAACAAAAGGATCTCTCTCCGGTGCAGTTCTGGAGAGCTGCCAGGAATTCCAAATCTGGAGGTGAGTGCTGCAGCAGGTACAGGCACAGGCACGCAGAGACACAATCACACACAGTCACACTCTGCACAGCGTGGCAGAAATGCACTGCTCTTATTTATTAGGCCCACTAGGCACATGCATTATTAAAGCGTAACACCGCTGTCGTTTTGTCAAGACATGAAGTTCATTAGTTTACTTAAGTGGCAGACTTTAGAAAATACAACACCCAGCCTATTTATTAAAACAAATTTAGGGGCATTGTTTGGGCTGCTGGATTATATCTGGAATTATAAGTATATGGGCTTAAATACGTATGGACCAGTTTGTTCCTAATGGATCAAAGGTAAAATAAACTGTAATTGGCATAATTAAAGTAATCTAAATGTGGAAATGCCTGCAAAAAATTAAGCACAGAACTTCTGCATTGTGTAAACACACAGAAATCCATGTTACAACCTGCTTTCCAGAATTCTTCCTTCCCCCAGATCTGATAGAAACATCACCAGAGTGTCAGAAAACCGCATGTAAGCACATCAACAGATGTCCAGTCTCTCAAACTGAAGTGCTGAACTTAAGGAGGACCCCTGGTAAGTTTCTTCTGTTATTGTCTCCTTGCTCTCTGGGGGGGCTGGAATTTTATTGCGAACCTGACAAAAGCCAGGCAATAGAACCATTAACTGTTTTTTCGTACATTACTCATACTGATGTCAACTGTTAATATTAGTAATTGCTATATTATTATTACTACTACTACTACATAGATTTTTATTAAACCTTTATTTTTCCACGCAAGTCACTAAGAACAATTTCTTATTTACATTGATTATTATTACTATTATTATTATTGTTGTTGTTGTTGTTATTATTAATAACAATAATAATAATAATTATTATTATTAGTAGTAGTAGTAGTAGTAGTGGTAATTAATACTGATGATGATCATCATCATAATGATTTTGAGTATGATGATTTGTTGAAAACTTTTCAGATTCAAAAAACCAAAACAAACCAACGATGCCTAATTTTAAAGACTATTGACTGCAAAAATATACATACATCATCAAGCAAAGTGTGGTGCTTGCTAATGCTAGTCAGAGAGACACTTATGTAACAAACAAGACTAAAAACATTCATTTGAACCATATTCAAGAGCTCCCTCAATTATACGGCAAACCGTATTGTTTACATTTAAAACAAATAAATAAAACTGATATAATGATACATTATTTTGTATGTAAAAATATATCGAATATAAGATAAAAATTCAAGACATTGCCCAGCCCTAATAGGCAGTTGATAACATTTATTATGAAAACTTTATTCTGGAGCATCTGCAGACAGTATGAACAACTGGAAGAATTGGAGTCAGTGCCAACATTCCATTGCAAAGAGACAATGAAGAAAAGAGAGGAGAAAATGTTATCAATAAACTGGTTTTGCCTGGAAAGAAAAACTTAGGAATTTCTGTATGGGTGCCAGTAAAGACAAAAAAAACTGGCAGCCATTTTGGTTTACCTGCCAAAGTAAGCCACAAGGACCAGTTGCATGGCTGACTCTGGGTAGCTGGCAGTCACATGCAGCAAGTTTTTAAATAACCATACCCACAGATGTCTTCTTATTAGACTTGTGGTTACACAGATAAACAGATTTGACATATGGTAATCCAACATAATCCATCCATCTGACTACTTATCCTGGTCAGTGTTATGGGGGTGGAGCATATTCTAGGCAGCAGAGCACAGGAGTACGGCATGCCAGGCCATCACAGGACATATACACAAGCACAATTTGTAGGGGCCATCTGGCATATCTATGGGAGGACACCCATGTGACACAGGGACAACATGCAAACACCACACACAGAAAACAAACCCAGGATTTGAACCACCAACCCTGCAAGTCTGAGGCAGGAGTGCTGTCCACTGAACCATCACATGCAGTAATGTAAACACTAAATCACAGTATAATTAGAGGCTGACTGCAACAAAACCCCAGCAAACACACTGTGCTCTCAGAACCAAGACTGAGAAGCACTGATCCATGAAACCTTAAATGGATCACTTCCATCTACCAAGCTCACACTGAACAAATTTTCAAAGAAATGATTTTAAACACCACCAATTTTACAGAAGCATAACTGCGCCATAATATTCTGGAGGTCTTTACCTAATGTTATAGTGTTTTTAGAGACAACCAATCAATCCTTGGTCTTCTATAGAGTTCTGATTGAGTACCTTCATATTAGGATATAACAGGGCCATGCTTGGCCCCAATATCCTTTCACTTGCTATTTAAGGTTCTTTAGGTATTGAGGTTCTACAGGTTCTTTAGGTATTGAGTTGTCCTGAATTAAATTCCATAACTATTTCAGCAATAAGTGTGAATAAATAATTTATTCATTCATTGAATAACAACCTTTTCATATGGTCTTCCTATCTGACTTAATGAACAGATTCAGGTAAAATTAGATGTACATTAGGAAGTCTTTATGCTGTTGTGTACATATTTCACTTTCATTCAGACACGTATTTCTATTTGACAATTCAGAAACTGCTATAAAGTACAGTACAGTGTGTGACTCTAAAAGTAACCCTGGAAAATCAATAAAATCAAATTACGAAATTACAGAATGACAGAACTAGCTACAAAGAAGCATTAGAAACATACCGTGTGCATCAAAGTAATGCAGATCTTTTTTCTTTTTTTTTAATAATAATTATAATTATTTAAAGCAGAAGTAGTGTAAAGTTTGTCTTGGAAAAATAAAACTGTCAGATTTAAACTGCTTTTTTGAAATCTAGTACAATTAAAACCTACAATATAAAAACTGCATATGCAATGGAATTTCCAACCATCACTTTCTCTTCTGTAACTTACTCCATTTAAGAATCATTGGCAGGGAAACAATCACATTTTATCCAAGACTTGAACTAATTAATTAATTAATTAATTAATTAATTAATTAATTAATTAATAAATACATCTTCTGGTGTGACAATGAAATCACATGCAAAAAACTGATGGGCAGCTACAGTCTGGTGCAGAGTCACAGTCGCAGCTACAGTCTGGTGCAGACTCACAGTCGCAGCTACAGTCTGGTGCAGACTCACAGTCGCAGCTACAGTCTGGTGCAGACTCACAGTCTCACCTTCGACATGAGGCAACTGAGAATGGATCTTTCTCGCTGTTCTCGAGCCAATCCAGAGTAGTATAATTCACAACACACCTCGACAACTGAACAGCTCAGTATCACTGGTTTTATCTATAACTGCAAGCTTCTCCATACCGCATGGAGCCTGAGGCCCTCAATCATCCTTCTTTTTACTGTTGAGTTGATCTCCTGTGGGACATAAGGCCAGGCCTCTGGGCTTAAGCTTGTACTTCACAATTTTACAAGCTCCTGTCTGACTTCATGAGTGTCAAATCTCACCCCCAGGATGTAGTTCTTACACGTCACTCTTATGGGAAGAGGGTTGCCAGCACCAGTAACAGTGATGGCAAATCAGCAAGCAGACAATTAATAGAGCACTTATATTGTTATGGGCTTTTGCAGCAGGCAAGACATGGCGATGCACAAAAACCCAGCATATTCCAAAAACAGCTGTGATTTTCAATTCATATCACCACCCCACAAACACAAAGTCATAAATGTTTGGGAGCCCACTAAGCATTTGACTTGTGCACTACAGATTATACATAAATTCATGTTGTACTTTCATAAAAACCTCCAAATAATGTATCATTGTGCATACTCTAAAGTTTCCTTTAATCTGTCATTATAGGCAGCCTAATAAAATCAGAGCAATGCTCACATGTGTTAGTGCACTAAGGACTTAATGATTACAGTGCCAATGGACTGTAACAGATTTCTCTGTAGATGTCCTGATGTTGCTCATAGAGGCCACCCCTCAATGTACATTCAAAAATGTAATGAAATCAACTATTAACACAACGGATATCTCAGAAAAAAAATAATCCTTTTCAGTGCTCAATGTGACTCATCATCAGCTTTCCATTTTGACGAAACACTGTCATTGGAGGTTATAATGAAATTCAGTAAACAGATCACTTCTTACCTTCAACACAGTGCTCTACATCTTCCAAGTTGCGTAGGGTAATCCTCATCAGGCTGGAGTTAAGCATCAGTTCATTCTTGTGAGCTGGCAACATGGGCTCAAGTGCCAGGTTGACAAAAAAGATACGAGTGTCGCCCGTGGCCACCTGGTTGTCACAGATCTCTGGGTCTCCAAAGCCACCGATCATCACCTTGTTGCCACCATCCAGTAGGACCTCACCATTCACCTTGGACTTGCCCTTCAAATAGCGCCACACTCTGACCTTCCCAGGAAGAGACACAAAAAGCAGTAAACTGGCAGTAATTCCACATGAGATCAGGTAGAATGTACCCCAGGTCCAAATAACGCTATAACAATGTTTATTTAATGCCATTCAATTATAAACAGGGACTTTAAATAGCTCAATTTTATGTCTGAAATAATTAGTAACATTGTAATTTTTATAAAGACAAAAGAAGTTTGTTTCCCCTGAATAACCTAAACTAAATAAACAAAAATTATCATTGTTCAACACAGTCATAGTTAAAAAAAACAGGGAAATCCTATCATTTTTTACTAACTGAAGAAAACTTCAGTAGTTCCAGCACTTACAGCACAAGTGTTTTAGATCAAATTAAAGTGTGAAAATGCAGCACTAATTCACCAACACTTACACACAGACTAATTACTAAAATAACTAATCAAGCCCAAGTTTTTATTGCTTTCGATATTTTAACCTGTGCGAGCAAGCACTAGTTTCTACAGTAAACTAGACAGAGTTAAATTAACTATGGATGGAATGCTGGTTAAGTCTGACAGCGGCTGCGGCCTTAAAAATGTCACCATACCTTTAATTAAATATGTATTTCTGAACACACACACAATATCAGAATACCTTACCTCTTCAATTTAACATAAATGTGTTATACATGTTGGAAAGCATTTTGCATCAAGTAATATGCTGTTTGCTGTAAAAAAATAAAAAAATGAAAGGCACAAACTATGGGTATCCATCCATATCTTATAGCCAGTTATCCAATGCAGAGCTGTATTCTGGTATCCCAGGAAACAAAGGCCAAGCCAGTTATCGCAGGGGGAAAACCAAAGCCCGCTTAGAAATGCTGAGCCACCAAACTTGCAAGTCTTCAGACCACGGGAGGATAAAATAACAACAAGCAAAGGTGTGAGTCCCCAGTACTGACACTGAGCCATTGTGCCCCCCCATTCTTTCATTGAGCGTGAAATATATTTTAATAGTCTGTTGAAACAGAACTTTGAGGTGCAATGTTGTGCACTTCATTTTTTCAGGTTAATAGGCAGAATATTTTGAGACCACAAGATTTAAGATACATTAGTGTCCCGGAAACAGAGATGAGGAAGAGGACGTAGCCCACAGAGAACTGAAATGTTGGCAACAGAGGGACATCAATATTGCTTATAATGTAAAATGCAGTACAATCAATATTATCCTTTCTCATTTCCTGAGACTGCAGGAATGGAAATGATCTCGATTTAGGTTGATCTCGAAATTGATCAGTTGACAATTTAGAATCTTAATGGTGAAAATGTCTGTGTGAGAGAGGCAGGGTGTAATGAAAATAATGGCAAAACCAATATTTATATTAGACAGACATAAATTACCCAGATACTCAATGGATTCAGGAAAAGCAAACTCTTAATCCCTACAGCTTTAAAACGGCTGCCACAAACTGCTACTTTTACGTTCGTGATGTTTTTGCCCACTTTTCGATACTACACTGCACATAGATATATTTAAGTATAGTATGTCCATCGCAAACACAAAAAGATTATAGCAATGAACAATTATATTTTGCATATCACTCAAGTGCAAAGTTTTAAACATTGTTCGGACAAAACAAGTTTAAGTTTAAATATAACATTAAAAAAAAACATATTAAATATAAATGAGCAGTTACAGTTATCCATCCATTTTCTGTACCCACTTGTCCTATGCAGGGTGAAGGGTTCAAATACAATCATGTGTAAATTTCCCCTTTTGAATTTCAATAATTTTATGTCCTTGATTAAGTCCTATGTACTTATCTGCATTCAGTGCATTTTTGCTATAGGTTACACTACCTAGAAGTTAATCTACCAAGATATCTTTTTATACCTAAAATGTCATTGTGTAAGAGGAATTACATTTTTCAGAAATGTCAGACGCTGCCCGTAACTAAAAGAGGAGATCAACCAATTAAACGGTGGGTTCATTATAGGTCACCCTAAGTCTTAGGGTTAGAAACTGGTACTGGTATAATTTACTAGTGAGATTCGTACAATAACACCCTTAGGATATTTTAGCCTGTATAACATAGGGGAATTAAACAGGTAAACGTTAAATCGTACGTGAAATCTAAGGCGCACCTTGTCCTACACCTATTCGTTGTTGAGGCACCAAATCACGGACTCCATCGCCAAGTGAAAACAGCTAATAGATCTTAGCTGGTTACAGTTTCTATTCTTTCCTATTGACTGTTCTCAAGTTTGTTTGTTTTTTTACAATGAACACGCTGCGTTAAAAACATATTTATCAATTAACAGTAAAACGTCATTCGTTATACCACATCATTTATTTAAATAAAGTGAACAAATAAATTAGCTCATTATTATCTTGCGGTACCCGAAATTGCTAAGACTGTATTTCCACAGGTGTCAGGTCAGTTAGTATTAATTGTCTTATTATCCAGCTTTTGGGCGAGTGAAGAATAAAAATATTATCTTGTAATCGTTTTATGCGCCACAAAATTCATAAAAGTTGTTTGAATCATACTTAAAAATCACCAAATAATCAGAAGATTAACTAAACCGCCTGTAGAATAATGTGTTAAATTCTGGATACACGACCATTCAAAACTAGAATGACAGGAATCGGTCATAGGTGTTGCGGATTCGGATGAATTTCGACATGAAACTGAATTCTTTACAGACCCTTTCTCTCGGGAATCTTACCTTGCAAGAGTACGTTTTGTGAACTGGGTCCATGTTCATAATTTCTTCCACAGTCCCGGTTAAAACTATGTTCGCCTCTTCTTCCCTTTTCTCTAGTTCTTTCTCCAAGCAACTTCCATGACAGTAGTGCCGATTAAAAACAATAACTATAATCATCGCCCAGCCGTACAAGTTAATAGTCCGGTTCCGATTTGTACCCATGACCACAAAAAGACTACGTACAAGAACAACCGGGTAACCAGTAACACTTTTCCGTGCCGCTTTTCCCCAGGTTTAAAAAGCACTGTTGGGGAAAAAAAACACCACAAATAAATTGCTCTATACAATAGATTACAGTTTAGTTTCACTTCAGTGCAAACCTCCAAACCTCCTTAAAGCAGCTAAATGTAATGCATTCACTGAAGACTTTTTCCGAAGCCGGCTGAAAAGAACAAGCGAATTCCTTCCCCAAGGAATGCGCAACACTGTCCCCTACTCGGTCAGCTCTTTCACTGGAATGGCGCTACTGATTTGCATGTAATCTGAATTGCTGATAAGATTGATTTTAGGAGGAGAGCGAGTCTTTCATTTTCGAAAGTGGCGTAACGCCACCCTACGGTGCCGAGACCAAACCGCACCTGTTTTAAAACGGGGTTTATTTGCTGTTACACCGTGAAGCAAATAGAACCAAGAAACAACCTAGAAGACTAATCAATGACTAAAATCTGTTATGTTAACTATGAACAGTAGAACACTGGCGTATATATTCTCCCTCTGACGAAGATTATGTTTATATTTACAGAGCACGAATTTAGTAATAATTATGCACTTGATCTTCTTTGGTTTCCTGTGGTCATCCTCCATAAACGTTTCCTGGTGTCCGTTCAGTGAAAGCTGTTTGAAACAGAGGCAGGGCGTAGATTTCCTCGGTTGTAACGCTATAATTTCATGCGTCTTCATCTATTCCTGTAAAATGACAGGGTTTGTAATGCACTCGAGGGCGTAGGAGAGTTTGATATTGGAAGGGGACTCAGTTTAATAATACAAACTGCAAAGGTCTGTTTTTCTTTGGGGGCGGGGGGAGCAATGAAGCCAAATTAAATATTGGGGGATACACGTCCGCCCGTCCCCACTGGTTCCCACGCTCCTGAATGCAGACGGGTAACTTGTAAATCTTCTCATGCTAATATGAGTGATTACAACCGAAACATACTATTACAACCATAATGCTTATGTTGATATAATTAAAATGCAAATACCTTAAGAGTTTAGTTACTGTATTTATCATCTTTATATTATTGTGCCTTTTTTCCAACAATAGTATTTTGGTATTATATATTTTGAGGTATTATAGTTAACTCCAGTATATTTAATTCAATTCAATTTATTTTTATATAGCGCCTTTCACAACAGAGTCATCCCAAAGCGCTTTACCTGGATGTTTTGTGATACATAAACATCATTAGAGAGAGATACAGAATGGGGAAAAGGAAGGAAAGAAATTAAATAAAGAAAGCCAGAAGACAACGTAGGAGAGGAACCAAAAACTCCCAAGTACCTCTGGGGGTCCAAGGTCAACTGGCTGCCCCCCCGAAAACAGAAAAGAATGGACATGTTTGCAAAGGGTAGGTATAAGATATGATTAAGAATGAAGACAAAGTCCATCAATGAGTCTGTTATCCACACTGAGCTGTGTAGGGTGGCCATGGAGGCTGCATCCACGATGATACAGATGAAACGATGAAACATTTAATGAGCAATTATATATGTTTAATAATCAATCATGTGTGTGATATTATTGAACTGATGTCTGTGGTTTTACAGACTGAAAATAAAGTCTCGCAGAACTTCAAAGTTGTTCATGAAATGCACTATTGAAAACGTTATATTAGAAAGGTACACATTTGTAAGAAATAAGTGTGAAACAGAGACCAAATGCAGTAATACATTATAATAATTTTTAAATTATTGTATATTTATTACTTTAATTGAATGTCGCGGTTATCCGCATAGGTAGTTAAGTTGTCCTCCAACATTTAGCAAAGCATTCTGACCAAAGGTTTTTTGATATTATAAAAACTTGTATGGTGTCCAGCACGCAAAATGATTTCGCACAAAATAGCGACATGATGATTTTTCAATAGACTAGGAGGCAACTTGAACAATGTATTGGAATGTATTGCTTGTCCCTCAGTAAGCCCCTGTTCCACATGCACATTCATTAAAATATACCTCAAACATAGATGTTTTGGATCAAGCAGGCATTAATTAAAGTTTATAACACCAGCACCGTTTTCTTCTATAAGAATACGCTCTGGATGCAAAAATGATTACCTGACAGAGAGCAGTACTAATACTTGGTTCTGTGCACTCAGAATGCTGTTTCTGAATATGGCTGTTTCATGTGCAGCCAGTTAGCTAAGGGATTTAGGATGAGAGAATGGAATTTAGGAGCATAGCAAGACAGGACTTGTACTAACAGCATCGCTTCTCAGCTTCTTACACAGGAAGGTCACTGTTCCCAGTGTATGTCTTTCTGTAGGTGGTTTGGTATCATTATGTGTTTGCACTGTGTGTGTGTGTGTGTGTGTGTGTGTGTGTGTGTGTGTGTCTCTTATGATTTCTGCTCCAATAGATACATTGCCTCTCTGAATTCTGTGGGTGTTACATTGGAATTTGAGTCACTGTGACAGAAGAGGAAATGTGTACCTTTGTCACTGAGGCTGTGCCCTAGTAATTCTACCTTTTAAGGTACAGAAATGGACTCTGAGGAACATCCCAAAGGTACAAACAGCATTAATGAACCATCAATGGTACAGGCATGTTCCCCAGAGTCCATTTCTGTACCTTAAAACATATAATTACCTTCAGCTAAGGGTACAATTGACAGACCCTTGAGTGTACAACCCCAGTGACAAGCAAAGGTACAAATCTGTACCCTTTTTTTTTGAGAATTCAAAAATAATGACTCTATTTTAAATAGTTGCTCATATTTATAACGGGCCAAGCACTGAAGGTGAGTAGGCACCTATTGCAGTCGTTAGAATTTTTCACTATTATGATGATTATACTTTCTGCCATGGGAGACTATGGCAGCCCATAGAATCGATTAGTACTTTTTTTGAATTTTGGCACATCGATAAAGGACGCAAGTATTCAGTCACCAAATTTGGGGTATATCCACTCATTCCTCTAGCACCACCATCAGGCCAAATTTCAAGACATGTTTTTGCTTATAACTTTTGAACCATTTTGACCATGTTTATGATCTTTGGTTCTTCTGAATCATTGGGTCATCCTGATTCGAATAAACCCATGGCTATTAATTTCTGCTACATTGGATTTTCTGCCATTTAGATTTTTTTTGAAAATGTACTTTTGCTAATTCCTCTCAATGTGTTGATCCAATCACAACCAGATTTGGTGGGCATCATTCACAAAGGATTGGGAACAAAAGGGAATTATGCTATGTCAAATGCTATGGCCGATGTTGTCCAATAAATTTGTTGACAAAGTCACCAAACAGGAATTGAGGCCATATCTCAGCAATACTTTGATATATCAAAACCAAATTTGGAACAGGGACTGGGAACCCAGTTATGCGGAAGCTCAATACAAATGGGGTCATCCTACCACTAGAAGGCTCTACAATGAGTAAAACTACATTTTGGCTAATATCCAACCCGTCATGCCATTCTCGCTGCCTACGCTCTACCCTGTCGCCAGTGGTCCCCTCCTTTTTTTAGAAGAAAGATGGCTTGCTTTGCCCTTGTATAGACTACAGAGGCTTAAATGAAATCACCGTCAAGAACCATTACCCCCTACCACTGTTATCGTCCATCCTGGACCAATTACAGTATGCGCAGATCTTCACAAAGCTGGACCTAAGGAACGCCTATCACCTAATCAGGTCACTGGCCATTATGAGTATCTTGTAATGCCATTTGGTCTTACCAATGCCCCAGCCATTTTTCATTGGTCTTACCAATGCCCCTGCCAAGGTGAAGACAGTCAGCCAGTGGCTGCAACCTCACCGACGGAAGGATCTGCAGCAGTTTCTGGGGATCTCTAACTTCTATTGATGTTTTTTTTCAGGGGTACAGTATGGTTGCTGCTCCATTCACTGCAGTCACCTCTTCCAAGGTTCTGTTTCATTGGACCCCGAGGCCCAAGACACTTTCTCTGACCTGCGGAGTCATTTCCTCTCTGTGCCTATTTTACAGTTACTTGACCCCTCAAGGCAGTTAATTGTTAAGGTTGATGCCTCTGGTATGGAGGTAGGGGCCATTTTATCTCAATGGTCAGCAGAGGACGACAAGATTCACCCCTGTGCTTTCTTCTCCCGCAAGCTGACATTAGCTGAAAAGAATTATGATATAGGGAACTGCAAGCTGCCCAAGGAGTGAACGCACTGGTTGGAGGGAACAGCGGATCCATTTCTGGTCTTAACAGACCATAAAAACCTTGAATACTTATAGTCCTTAAACGCCTTAATGTCCGCCAAGCTAGGTGGTCGTTGTTTTTTGCCCTCTTCAATTCCTTGTTTTAGGCCCAGGGTGAATAACTGCAAACCTGATGCGCTATCATGGCAGTTACATGAGGATGACCTCAAGGACGACCCCAGCCCCATTCTGCTGCCCAGCTGCTTTGTTGGAGCTGTATCCTGGGGTATTGAGGAAGTGGTCCAGGTGGTGCAGCACTTTTTTCATCCTCCTGCAGGGGGGTTCCCAAATAAACTCTATGTCCCAAAGTTTTTGCGTACTCGAACACTCCAATGGGGGCACTCTTCCCTCTTAGCATGCCACCCAGGGGTCCGGGGAACTACGGCCCTCTTGGAGCAACGTTTCTGGTGGTCGTGAATGCTTCATAATATTCAGAACTATACTGCGCCCCCTACCCCTTCTTCACCGGCCTTGGTCACATATTGCTTTGGATTTTGTTACAGGACTTCCGTTGTCCAACGGGGACATGGGGGTTCTTACTGCGGTCCAAGGCTGTCCATTTCATTTCCATTCCTATGCTCCCCTCAGCCAAAGAGACTGCCCAGTTGTTAGCCGATCATGTTTTTAAGCTCCATGATCTGCCAGCTGATTTTGTCTCTGATACGGGTCCCCAGTTTGTGTCATGTTTTTGGCAGGAGTTCTGCAAACTGCTTGGTGCCACCGTGAGCTTATCCGCGGGGTTTCATCCAAAATCCAGTGGTCAGTCCAAGTGTACTAATCAGGACCTAGAGCGAATTTTACATTGCCCGGCCTCCCACTCCCCCAGTACACGGTGTACTTATCTGTCCTGAGTGGAATATGCCTATAATTCTCTACCCGTATCTGCTACTGGTCTTTCACCCTTCCAGTGCTGCTTGGGGTACCAGCCCCGGCAATGCATCGTTTCCTGCAACGAGGGGGTCATGCATGTTTTTCATTGTTACGGACCAGGGCCCGGATGGAACATTATGCTAACAGGTGCCACTCTTGCACTCCTGTCTACCGGGTGGGTCAGAAGGTCTGGCTTAGCACTCGATATTTGCTGCTACATGTCCAATTACGAAAGTTAGCTTCTCCTTTTGTTGGTCCATTTCCAGTTTCCATGGTTGTTAATCCCTCAGTGGTGCACCTCCAGCTACCATGATCCATGCGGCTTTCCACAGGTCTCGGCTTCAGCCCCATGCGACCAGCCCTCTGGCCTCATCTGCTCTGCCCCTGCCCCCTCCCCAGTTGGTAGCGAAGCATTTGCTGTCCGTCAGCTGTTGGATCTCTGTCGCAGGGTTGGGGTCTATGACTGGAAGGATTACGGCCCTGAAGAGCATTCCTGGGTGCTGGCCCGTTTTGTTCTTGAACCGTCGTTGGTCTCTGATCTCCTTCATCGTCATCCGGATCTCTTGCCTCATCTGCCAGGAGGCTGTCGTTGGAGGGGGGATCCCAACCACGCCCTCTGGGGATTCCAAGCAATAGGGCTTCCCCAAGGTGAGGATCCCTATCCCCGTTTATCTGGTTTTACTGGTTGCTCCAGTTTAAGACACACCTCTCCCAGCTGTTTCAAGTTAATCTGTACTCTATTTCTGGTGACACGGCTTGCTGATCTATGTGAGATCATCGTGGTGTGCCCTGAGTTCGAGAAATTTTCCCTGTGTCTGTTTTCCTGTGTATCGACTTCTGTTTCACCTCCTAGATTCCGTGTTTCTTTCCATCCCACTCAGTACCGACGCTGATTGCCTGACCCTCGCCTGGAACACCTACCTCGTCTCTTGCCTCAACCCTCCTGGAACCAACACCAATCGCCCAACTCTTGCCCAGATTACTGACCGCAGTCTTTGGCTCTGATCCCCAGTTACCTTTGCCGATTTCCCATCCACCTACCTGCCTCTGTGATCCCTGAATCCTCGAGTAGTTTGTGCTGTCCAATAATACATTTGGTAACCTGAAGCGGATCTGCGTCAGTGTCTATCTTCTGATCTACACAACAATCCAACACTGCCTTTTGTAGGGAGACACTCCATTTTTGAGAAGATGAGAAGATCCACCATTGTACACAAAATTACAACTGCATTATTTATTCTATAGGTAACACCTCAAATGATACTTTGTTTCATTCTGAATTACATGACATTTTGATGACAAAAATATAGTATATGCTGTGTAAACATGTTTATGTATAATTCATATTGAAATATTTGCTGCATTGTCAATAGCTATGCGTACACAATGTATTACATTTCAGTTCTACTTCCTTATATTCAAAATTCAAATTGGAATTATGCATCTTGTTGTATGCTGGAATTCAAATTCACATTCACAAAATGAATTGGAATTTCTTAGCCATTCTCAGTTTATATATATACATTCATGAATAATATAAACTCAGCTTTGCTAACCAACTTGGGAGAGTAACTATGTTATTTTGAATCCCTTCTTTGCTAATGCAGTGGCACCTGCAGTTCACAAACACGAACAATTGGTTTACGAACAATTTTATCTCTAAATTTTTACTCAATTATAACTGGTGCATAAGCAATTACTCGCATGAACAATATTGTGCAAAGATGACCTACCTCTAGGAATACATTAAGTACCCTTTAGACATTTTGTTCTTAAACTGTACATTGTTGCTTCACTTTGCTTTAAAAGGCTCCACACTGCCATGTGACCAGAAACTGATAAATGAGACATTTTGGAATTGACTTCAACATTATTTATTTATTAGGTCCATCCATTCAATATTGACTCCAGGCAGCCAACTAGAACACATACTGGAAGAATGATGTCTTCTGGTTCTTCAGGCTTCCAATACGCTGCTAGATGGTCTCCTTGCAGCCTGTTGCGGATGTTTGCCTTGACCTGCAAATACATTAACTGTTAGGCTTTAAAAGTGATAGCTGATAGCTTAAAATAGTGATTGTTTAAAGCAAAAAATCCCATTGTGAAACATATTTATTATTATTTATTATTTAAAAAATAATAGCAATCCACTGTAGATCATGCACCGCTGCCTTTTAAAGGTGAGCTGAGGTGCCATTCCGATTGGTTCATTGTATGTTACTCCTAAAACATGCCTCTGAATAATTAAGAGTGTTAGGACAACCTTTTTGCGCCTTGCACTAGTGCAAAGACTGTTTTTTCCGCCATCAAAATAGCAATATGGATTTGGACATGCCCATAAATGTTAATTGTGCTTTGCACTTTATGCTTTGTGTTAGATAATCAAAATAGAGCCTCAAGTCCTCAAAGGTAAATAAGTCCATAACCATATGCCCCTTGACTCCGTACAGGAAACACATACCTTTGTCAGATTCTGGTTCTCACTTCAAAGCAAATTTCATTGCCTCCCACAAAGTATTTAATGGATCAAGAGGAGTCAGTTGAGGTGGTTTAGACAGCTCACAAGGAGGCCACCTAGTTGGTGTCCAAGGGAGTTATTCTGGGTTCATTCTGTGGGTGAAGGCCCAGATGTGACCCAGTACAATTTGGATGGATTAGAACTTTCTGCTGGCTTGGAAATGCCAGGAAAAATGGTCGGAAGATGATTGTATAGTTGGAAAGACAAATTGATAAAGCTACTATACAGCTGTGTCGGTCACTCTATATGCTGCCTGTAATGAGTAAAAAATGAGCATTTTTGAAATCCAGCCTTTTCTTTCGTCAAACACTTTTCCACTGACTTAGAAGCGCTACCAGTTGTTAGAGTGGGTCAATGCTCCATTCTGGGGTTCTTCAGGAGGACACCTCCAATCAATCAGTATCATTTTTACCTTCCACAAAATTGTATTGCAGTTGTATAAGGTGCTTTGAAAGTGATTAGATTTGAAAATAAAGCTTTACATTCAAGTTAGAGCATCTTAGTGCTTTTTCATTTTAGGGAATCCATAGCTGGCATTTTCAGGTGGAGCGATGCTGATGCGCAACTTACAGCTGGTTTCTCGAAAGCTTAACTTCAACTGGTGGCCTGTTCAGAATTTGTTTTGCCTAGTAAAGCAGAATGTGCCTGTTGGCAGCAGGCTTTCAAGTTTATCCTTCACAGGGAGATTTATATTGCCTTGATATTTTCTGCAGATAAGTCTCAATACATTTCTTCATTCCCCACTGTTGGCTGCATCTTCTACATGTCTTGCCAAGCTGTCCACAGACCCTGCTTACAGGAACTTGTTTCCATGCACACGAGGCCACAAGCAAGAAAAATGGAAAGAAAACATAAATCTAACTCTACTTTTTTGTCTATCTACGTTCTTACAGTTTCCCTGAGTGTTTATCTGTGTGGTTCTGTTCGGATGCTTTGTATGTTGAGGCCCAGCAAAGACCTGCAGTAAAACCTTGTTCTGTTCCTGACATGCATGGAATGTTCTGTCATTTCTCTCCTTTGGCTGAAATACATTATCTTGTCCACCTTCTGGGAAAAAAGAAAGTGAAGGTATGTCTGTTTTTCCCACAGGTTATCAGAAATATTGACTCTTTTCCATTATTTAAATCAAAACTGAAAACCTATCTGTTTAAATTGGCTTACTCGCTTTAACCCAATTGCTGGCTAATTATGTACATAACTCCGTTTTAATTACTTGTTTTTATTGTTCGTCTTTGATGTGCTATGTAAGGTGACTTCGGGTTTTAGAAAGGCGCTGACAAATAAAATGAATTATTATTATTGTTATTATTATTATTATTATTAAGATCCAGCTGGTCTCCAGAAGTCATTTATTATAAATGGCCCTTATACAGTTGTATACACAACTCCTTCTACTGACATTACTATATGAGAAAACCTAAGATAAAACTAAAGATTCCATTTATGAATGATTAATACTACTGTAGAATTCTGATACTTTATTCATCCCCATAGGGACATTATCTTTTCATTTGTCCCATCTTTCTCTCCATGAGACACAGAAACAATAAGCAGGTGAGAGTAAGCTTGGGAGACACAGTGCAGCCCCTGGAGCATTAGAGAGTTGAGGGCCTTGCTCAAGGGTCCAATGGTGACATTAGTCTGCCAGCCTAGGGATTCAAACCAGTGACCTTCCGATCATGTGTCCCCCACCCCCCACCACCACCAAAAAAATAAATGGAATGTTTCACAAATTTACAGGAGCAAATATATGGGGCACACAGAACCCTGTCACCCCCCCCCC
>JAODJU010000069.1:294827-305690 GCA_026776725.1 Gnathonemus echidnorhynchus
CAACACACTCACACTGAATACTTATTTAAAATCTCACAGTATCTGTAGTTAATATATAAGAAGAATGAATATAAGATGTTACTAGATAACACTGTCAAATGAGAGAATATTAGGATGATTCTGCTTCGGTTGCCGCAGGTCAAAGGATTGCTGCAGTGTAGAACGAGACAGAAGGGGTGGAAGGAATTGATCAAGCAGAGAGCACTTCTGTTTTATGGAGGCAATTCACTTAGTTGCAGTTCTGACAGGCTATGCATTTGAGAGTCAATTAGGGAATTAGTCCGAGAGTCCATTGCGATCTCTAATGCTGCGATAAATTTATCCCCAATCAAAACCACTATTAGCTGATTAGTTTATAAAGCAGAAACCCAAGGTATTTTAAAGAGATGGACTGGATGAACCTTGAAAAAATCTACAGAAGTGAACAAAAGGGGTATTGTAAGAAATTACTCAGCAAAATGGAAAATGCCTGCATCCACTAACTGAAATTCATTTTTTTTTCCAGTAGTCTAGCATATGTCACATTGTCTTATATTAAGCTGTTTGAATAAATTCAACTGTAATTATAGCTCATTCATTACATTTCAACAAATAGCTCAAACAACAGCATTAAATCAAAATGATTAATATTAGTTTGGCTATGTGTGATATACAAATTTATGATTAAGCTGTTATCTGGATTAGAGTATGAACTGAAAAGGGTGTAGAACGTACTGTTTCTCCATCGCTTCATCCTCTTAATTTCTTCCATGTTTCCAAGCGTCCAAGTTTTGACTGACACATGAAAAAACCAAAGGGAAATTAAATGTCTCTGTGAAAATCATGTTCACAATGTGCTGAGAGGAGAGAGAATTAAGCTCACTAATAATAATTTGTCGATGCAGCCTCCCAGAGCTCAGCCTTGAAGGTTCTCAGAGCAAGAGGCAGAGTGTTTCTTTAAATTAAAACTCTCGTATTCAAGTGTAGAACAGACTGGGTTACTTTGTTATGTATAGTGCAGAGATTGAGGAGATACTGAAATCTGTGTGTATGTTCCCCAACCAAAAACCCTGGTTTAATGGGGACATAAAACAGAAAATCAGGAAGCGGCAGGAGGCCTTCAAGTCAGGAGATCAAGTAGAGTATAAGAGAGCCCCCGCTACAAACTGCAGAAATCCATCAGAGTAGCGAAAAGGGCTCATTCACAAAAACGTGAAGGCCACTACCTCAACCATAACACACACGGCATGTGGCAGGGAATCCAATCTGTCACGAACTACAGGAGAACCACAACAACCACAGACCCCCGAGATGCCACCCTTCCAGACATCCTTAACAGCTTTTATGCCAGATTCGACAGGTCGAACACAAACACACCCTCAAAGGCCCCCTGTTACCCCACTGACACTGTCCTCCAGGTGACACACACACAGGTCCTGAAAGCACTGAAAAAAGTGAACCCCCACAAGGCTGTGGGACCCAATGGAGTCTCTCCCAGAGTTCTGAAGGCCTAGCTGGTGTGTATGCTGATATCTTCAACATGTCACTATCCCAGGCAGTAGTCCCCCATATTTTTAAATCCTCCACCATACCAGTCCCCAAAAGACCGGACACATCCACCCTAAATGACTTCAGACCAGTGGCACTCACACCAGTTGTCATAAAGTGCTTAGAAAAACTGGTTCTCTCCCACATCAACCATATATATATATATATATATATACCAGCATAGAGAGATATTAAATCAATTGATAAAAATATATACTACAATACCTGCACACTTGAGGCTGTGAAAGGACTTCCGATTCCTTCCTTCCCCCAGTGCAGAACAGATTGGGATATGGGTGCAATCATTCATGAGAAACCTAAGAATGTATTCTAATTTTAGTATCACGCGACTTTTAGGCTATATAAGCATGCCTATGTAGGGCATTGTATTAAAAGGTCTTGCACGCCAATCCATAGAGACATTGTTTTATGGCCAGCATGGATATCTCACCATGGTAGATGGCAAAGGTGTTGAAATGTTTTAGAAGAGCGAAAATTACTTTGTGGATAACTTGACAAATGGTGTCTTTACTCAGATTCTCCATGTTTCTTTTGTCTTCTTGACATTAAGAGAAAGGTTGTTGTCCCAACACCAGTACACTAGATGTTTGACTTCCACTTTGTATGCAGACTCATCATTGTTGCTGATGAGGCCCACCATTGTTGTGTCACCTGTGAACTTGATGATGTGGTTTGAGCTGTGCTGGGCAGCATAGTCACATGTCAACAGAGTAAGCAGCAGTGGGCTGAGCCAAATTTTTCAGTGTTCTTGGTGCCAAGTCTGGCTATTGGACAATCAAAATAACCAAGCAGTGCACAATTTCTGCAAATGATGATCAATGAGACATACCAAGGGCTCAGTGGGGTAGCAGCCATTGTGCATATCATAGTCTAGGAGAAAACAGAAGAGGAGCATGATGCAAACATACATACAATGCTCATAAAACAATCTGGAGAAAACTGAAATTTCTATTGTGTCAGCTATTTTCTGCACATGAGTTCATGCAATGTGATTAAACGTGACCCTGAAAAAGCTATGGCAATAAGAGAAATGGTCTCTCTTCAGAACAAAGGAGAGCTTCAAACAGTCCTAGGCATGGTTAATGTTATTTATTGTGTAGTTCTTTGAATCATAATGCATTTTTGTGTGCATGCACAATTTGAGTTCTATATAAAGATGCGTTCTGGTGTACTGTTGCAGTCACGTGGCACTCTAACTGAAAAAGAATTCTGGCCAAAACTTCTTTGTCTGCTGGGCAGGGCTAAATCTCCTATGGTAAATTCTCTGGTTCTTCAGTTTGTTGTTGTTTGTTGGTTAATAAAGGTACAGCATGGAGGAGACGCCATGTTGTTTAATATTCTATAAACCAGACATAGCCTGCTGTATTTGATTATGTTTTACCAGCTTAAAAGATTATATTTCTTTAAAATGTTACAGTGATGATACACTTGGGGCTTATATAAAGTCTTTAGTGTTTGTTTGTGTTATGATTCTATGCTTTTTTAGTGTGGTTTCATTAGCTTGTTCCCATGATGTCAGACAGAATGTAATATGTGAGAGGGTGATTCCATTCATAAATGTTTTGGCAGCATCAATGAACAAATGGACATTGTTTCTTGTGAATCTGAAATGTGATAAATTAAACCTAGCTATTAGTAACATTTCACCAGAGACAATTATGTCAGCGTCAGGTAACAGCCTTCTTGCCTTGGTCACTATGTAGTTGTTCAGGTATGTCATACTGGACATAGCAGCTGTTCCATAATGCCTTAGCTACCGTCTTGGCCTTCTGGTCTGAGGTGGGAACTGCGACAGAGTATTTAGTGAAATGGTCGGTTATGACCAAGATGCTCTTTGTGCCTTGACCATCACATTCCAAAGTCAGGTAGTCCATGTAGACCAGCTCAAGCGGTCTGCTAGTCCTAATATTCACAAGATGAGCAGTTCTCCCAGAACTGGCCTTACGTTGTATACATCTTTCACAAGTTCTCAGCTTCCCATCCACATCCTTGGACATCTTTGGCTAAGAGAAATGCATGTGGACAAGATCTATAATTCTCTCAAATCCCATGTGTTCTACTGAATCATGGAGACCTTCCAAAGCTCTCTCGTGACACTTCCTGGAGAGGAGTAGCTGGAAAAATGTTTCACATCAATTCATCCTCCTCCTGTAAAGGACAGCATTTTCAATTACATGTTGATCTGGGACCCGAAGCATGAGTTGAACTTCTCTGTCCTCATTCTGTCTGGCACAGTAGGACAGATGTCTTCCTGTAGTGACAATGTCAATGACTCTGCCAATTGCTGGATTGGCATCTGTTCAACAGCCCATTATTGCTGTGACATTCTGGGAAGGGTGCTGGATCCTGGAAGTAAATCAGTATGGGTAAACTCAGCTGGGATGCCAATTACATCCATGACAAGGGATTTGACAATAACAGATCTGAGTGGTTGCTCTCCTCCCCTGTACTGAAAGCCTTGTCTATCTCGTGTCTCTGGCAAACAGCCTTCACCTCTTCTTTTGGAAAAATGGTCCCAAAAGAATTCCAAAAGTTCCTTAAAGAACTTTGACATGAAATGCAGCACTCTGTCGTCTTCAGCTTTAGCACCTTAATCTGTCTCATCCAAGTCATGCAGGTGCCTAGATAGGCCATCTTCATCTTGATGTCTTTTACCAGCCCTATACTGGATGCTGAATTTGAAACTGGACAGGGCTGCTAGCCATCGATGCCATGCAGCACCTAGCTTACAGATGTTAACACGTAAGTCAAGGGGTTGTTATCAGTAATGACAACAAACTCAGCCCCATAAAGATAGTCAGGAAATTTGTCAGTTATTGCCCACTTAAAGGCAAGAAATTCCAGTTTATGAGTATGGTACCTCTTCTCACAATTTGATAACCCCCTACTAGCATAAGCAATGACCCTCAACTTCCAATCTTGTTGTTGATACAGAGCTGCCCCAAGGCCACTAACACTGGCGTCTGTATGTAAAACATATGGGAGCCTAGGATTCACAAAGCCTATGATTGGGGCAGTTGTAAGTTTCTCAATGTGAATTGTGAATGCCTGCTCATATTCAGTTGTCCACTCAGCATATGGTGACTTGAGGGCTTGGTTTTGCACTCCCTCCTTGCAGGAATATAACCAAACCCAAGGAAGGATTTCAGTTCCCTGATGTTGTTGCGTCTGTGCCAAGTAGTGAGTGCAGAAATCTTGTTGAGGTCAGTTTCTACTCCATTTTCTGGGACAACAAGTCCCAAGTTTTTTACTGACTTCCCAAAGAAATAACATTTTTCAGGTGACAGCTTGAGACCAAACTCCTTTAGTCGGTTCAAGACTTGCATGAGCCTCTCATGCTCCTCAAGGGTTGCGGAGAACACAATGAGGTTGTCGTGAAAAACAAGAACTGCCTTGAAGTTTGAGGTGCCCATACACTTTTCCATAACCCTCTGAAATGTGCCTGGAGCATTAGTTACCGCTTGTGGCATTCTATTGGAAGTGACAAAGGCTGTTTTGGGTTTGTCCTCCTCTTCCATCTCCACCTGCTAAAACCCTGATTTCAAGCCCATGACAGAAAACCACTTTGATCTTGCCAGAGCTGTAAAGGTTTTCTCAATGTTCCTAGATTTTCTGAGTGTTCAATTTCTGATAATCAACACAAAGTCCATCCATCCATCCATCCATCCAATATCTATACTGTTTCATCCATCTGGGTTGCGGGGAAGCTGGAGCCAATCCCAGCATAATCGGGCGAGAGGCGGGGTACACCCTGGGCAGGCCGCTAGTCCACCACAGTCAACACAAAGTCAAATTTCTTTTTCACTACTACAACTGGTGAAGCAAATGGACTTTCAGTATCCCTTATGATGTTAGCATCATATAGCTCTTTCAAGTGGAGCCACACAGCTTCATAATCAGATGGGTGGATAGGCCTTACCCTATACTTAAAGATCTGAAAGATGGATCTTGTGCTTGACTGCAGACGAATGGCCATAGTTGAGATTGTCCTTCACAAAGACTTCAGGAATTGAGTTCAGTTGTCTTGTAATCCTCCCTCTTTCCACACAATGAGAGTGGGAAGTCACTGAAATCAAAAGTGATGCCATTCAGCTTGACCATCACTGTTCAAGGAGGTAAGTGGAAAAACAGAGAATGGAACTGTGAGTTCTGTCAAGATACTATATGCTGACACTGTCACATCACATATGGTTTCATTCTTGAGTAAAATTGGTACTTGAAACAAGGGATGTCTGGGGCTTGAGATAACCATAAAAATTCAACCCACTTAGCATGAATGAGCAGAGAGATAGGGGAATGCTGGGAAAACTATTAAGATTCCTCGTATAGCCATCTAATGCCATTTGCTGGCCTGCTGGAATAACTATGCTTCTCTTGTGCTTAAGTTTGACTTTAACCACCTTGCCATCGCCTCGAGTTTTGCTCTTGTACAGGCTATGCAGGTGCTGGATCAACACAGCATAAGTGCAGCTCTCGAGGACAGGTCCACTTGTGCCCTCATCAAAACCTTCATACAAAACATCCAATGCATTTGTGCCAAACGGAACAAGGACCTGAATGCTGGCTCTGGAATCAGCTCCAAAGACTCCTTGTAGGGTCCAGTATGTCCCTCTACCAGAGCCTGGTCCAGTTTAAGGGGGAGACCTGCTTTGCCTTCCACTCCTCTTTCAGAAAAAAACAGAACCAGGCCTTGGGCTGAGCTCTAGGTGTAACTTGGGGAGCCACCAGGTGAGCTTGTGCTTTAGCTCTGGGTATGCATGGATCCTTGCTGGCGTCAGGGACTGTCACTTCATGCCTTCACTCTCTTTTGGACCATTTGGCATTGAGCTGAATTTTCCTCAAGCTCTTAGTCTCTGAGATGTATGTCTGTAATACCCTGTCATTGACGTCAGAGAGGCACAAGAAATCAGCTACAGACTGCATATTCACTGAGGACTTTGCTTTGGAAACCCCCAAGTGGTGGCGCATGTCATCCAGTTTAGTAGCTCATTTGTTTTCCTCTATCCTCAGCTGCAACAAAAGCTCAGCAAAGTCAAGGGGCTCATCAGTTTTCAGCTCTAGCCAAAGGACAATGTTGTGGTCCCAACAGCCATGCTTGAACTGCTTTATCAGGAGACAGTTGACTTCAGATGGTCTTACCCCATTCCATTTCACTGCAGTGCTAAGCAGCGCTTGCAGCCTCTGCAGATAACTGGATGGCCTATCACCTTGGTCCTGGTTTGTGTTCTGGAACTTGGTGAATATCTCTTCACCATCCTTCACAAGGCCTTAAGTAGACTCCAACAGCCTCATGTAGTCCCTGGGATGAGCAGAGGAGCCTAACTGCCTCATAACATCTGAGGCTGGGGGAAGTAAACTCTCTAATATTTTCCTCCACTGTACCTCTATAGGAATATGGTCCTGGCACGTCAAGTCACCAGACAGTATTAGATAGCATTAACAGCACTTGATGGAATTTGATAGGGGTCACATGGTCGGTTTGCATGATGCCTGGTCTTCATATCCTGCAATTGCCTGGCATGTGAAGCATGCAGATGTCACAGTTGCCCAATGTTGGAACCAATATGCACATAAGGGCACCCGCACACTTCTGGTCCCTGCTGTCCAAGACAAACCATACCTAGGGAGGATTGTCATATTGTGCCCCAAGCATTACAGAACCCCATGACATCTGCGTCTGCCATCTGGGCACAAGTATTGGACTCTCTACAACACCCGGTGTCATCCTGCACATGTCTCAATGACTGGCATCAGGCAGACTACGGGTTCACCATCCCATGCGTAGGCTGCCATTAACACCAGTGCAGAGACGGCTGTGTTTGGAGTGGTGCTGTAACTGGGAGGCACGGAGTGATGACAAGTGGCATCGTAGCATGTTAAGCGATAAATCTCGGTTCTACATTACCATGGATGACCATCGTGTACGTGTATGGTGATGCCAAGGGGAGAGGATCAATCCTGCCAATGTTATGGAGAGACACACCCTCATTACTCCTGGCATCATGGTGTGGGGAGCCATAGGGTATGACTTCAGATCATCTCTGGTAGTGATTCAGGGGGTCCTGATGGACACAGCGCTACATCAGTGACATCCTGTGCCCACATGTCTTACCCCTCCTGAGACAGCACCCTGGCCTGCAAGGTCCCCCGATCTTTCCCCAAATCGAACCAACGTGTGGGATCAGCTTGGCTGTCAACTCAGACCTAGCACGATTCTGCAGGATCTTGAGAGCCAGTTACAACAGCTGTCGGTTGACTTGCCATAGGAGAAGATACAATGGCTGTACAACTCCCTTCCATACCGTATCACCGCATATTTCCAGGTCTGGGGGGGTGCCACACCCTACTGACATGGGACCAGCACTGTACCCAAACTACCAACTCTGTTGCCTGTTTGATCTGATATTATAATCATTTGTGATAAAGTCACATGACCTTTCACCATGTGCAGATTCATTTCATTTCCACCAACTTAACTTTTCTGTCACTGTGTAGTAGTACCCAGGTAGTGTACTAAAAAAAATATTGGAGATCTCATGAGTCTTATCTGTATTAAGGAGAGCTGTATCAAATCCACCGACTGAAGGTAGGCTGATAGGGTCCTGGATGTAGTTTGACACACAAATTTTGACAGACAAAAATTGCAGGCTTGCCGTTAGATCAATCGCAGAATACGTACAACAATAACAAAAAAACCCAATCTGCATACAGTAGTGCAGAAATAACCATTAATGCTTAATGTTATCATTAACATTCGATTGTCACAATCAGCACAAATGAATATACATGTACCACGAATAAGAATACATACACAAACATCAAAGTCTATATCTGTATACTTTTTGTGTCACCACCTCTCGCGGCCCTTTTAGTGGCTTTATCTGTGAGTGTGTTTACCAGTTTCCACTGTGTCTGCTTTGGCATGAGCTTTGCATTTCAGGACTGCTAGCTCAGCAGGAAATTGGACTGCGTCTAGTAATTCCTCCACCAAGTCTCCATTTTTCACTGGTGTCCCAACTGCAGTTAGGAATGCTGCTGCTCACAATCACCTGCGTGTCTGTCGGGAATATGTAATGGTGTTTCTTGAGTGTGGCCAGCTGCCAGTTACTATTTCCAGATAGTCATGATCAGTCCCTTCTGTGTACTCTGGCAACAGGGTGGCAGGGTTGTTTGGACTCGCCTTTTTAGTCAGAACGCTGGGTGTTTCCAAGACCGTTGTCCATTTAGCAGCACAGGTTAAATACTTTTCTGATGTTACTTTTAGTAACTTTCACCAACCAAAGATACTATGTAGTGCAATTCATTTTATACTTGAACTTCCACTTAGCCCCATTGTGGATTTTTCTCAGAGAATTGTGAAACATTTTCAGACTTTTTACAAAGTATGATCAAAATGATCACATCCCAGATTAAATTAGACATTTTACTTCTTACCTGTCCCCCAGTACTTTGTACTGCTATTTTTCATCATTTTGACCAGATTTCTGTATTTCTTATACCACATATATAAGCCTTTAGTTAAACATTAACTAATAATTTACAAAACCTCAATAAGACATTTAGAACCCAGTGGTTAATAATGAACAAATTCTTAATAAGACATTTATAAGTATGTAGTTAAAGGCTAGCTAATATTTGTGAAACCTTAATAAATAAATTATTAAAAGGGGAAATGATCATAAACAAATCAGTCCTAAATGATTACTAAGTCCGTAGTTGATGAACAAACCATTTACAAATTCTTAATCATCTGTAATCATTTAGTAATGATTAAGAAGTAATGGTTTGAGTTACACTTTATACGAATGTCATAATCTATGAACACATTTATAACACATTATTGTCTTATGTAGCCTATCATGAATGCTTTATGAAGCTCTCGTCTATAATGCTCTATAGTTCAAAATGCAGTGCCAAGCATCCTTAATTGCTATACTATAATAATGCGTTATTAAGGTATCTATAGTGAATGGCGTTTAAGAGGTATTTTAATCAACACTATAACGCCTTATGACTGTCAGTAGAAGATGCTGTAATGCTTTATTAATTCTTTTGCCGAACATTATAATGCATTATGAAGGTATATATAGTGCATTATAGGTGACTGCTTCGTTTGAGCTTATGAACTATTAAAGTCAACACTATATTGCCTAATGACTGTCAAAAGGTGATGTTGTAGTGCTTTATTAACTATTATACCAACCATTATAATTTATTATGAAGGTATCTATAATGCATATAAATTACAGCTTTAAGTGTTGCCAATTGGTCTATATCAGACTACAGTAGCTATACATATTGCTTAATCATAAACAAATGGTGAAGCTCCTGGCATAAAGGGGCTGCAGAGGCAGTTATCACTTAGAAGCACTGCAGTCATTTATGAACTTTTTGCATCCCCTTAATTTACAGTGTAAGCAACTCATAACAGGTAAATATCTTACACACCATTTATAAATTTGCCATAAGATTTCTTGTGTGAGAGCCTGAATGCATGACAGTTGGCAACTCTGTGTTGCAATCCCACTACCTAACAAGGCTCATACGTAGCTGTGACTGGGGAAATCGCACAAAATAAAATTTACAATAAATCAACAAGAACAACATCAGAACACCACCAACCCTTCGTTAGCAAATGCATAAAATTGGTTATATTACTCGGTAATACTATTTGGTTATTTTATTACTCACTTTATGCACAAAAATCAATCTGCAAAGATCTGCATGGTTTAGCCTAACCATGCAGTCAGTTAAAGACTAGGGCAGACTGTGCTTTTGCAGTATGTGCTCCAATGCTGTGGAATGGACTGCCAATATCACAGTACCATGTGGCGTAGCCAGGAAAAAAAAGGTGGACGATCCACTATCAGCTCCAATACAAAAAAGGGTTTACTGAAGAAAGAACACTCTGGGGTAAACTACAAAATAAAAGGATGACAAGGGGTCAGAACTAAACAGGGGAAAATTAGAAATATGGTTCTCAAACTTGTTTGATTACCACTTATGGGTCATAAGAAACATTTTATCACACAACATCACCACACATTTGGAGGAAAATCTATATTTTATTCATACAACTTGTGCCAAACCTATCCAAAACCGCTCAAAAGGAAAATGCTGCCCCCGTGTGCACTGCCCCTCCCTCTGTGTTTTTCTGCAAATGCCACTCTGCAAAACAGATTCGGCCTGCAACTATGCAGAGTGGCACATCGCATGCTAAGCATTTGTAAACCGTCTCATTGCTTAGCTTCTTGGAGTGGCAGTGGACACAGTACTTCCTGCCCTGTGTGGCCTTCAGCCTGGAGTCCACAGCAG
>JAODJU010000069.1:311948-323260 GCA_026776725.1 Gnathonemus echidnorhynchus
CCCTGCTGAGACTGCTGCCCCCGCGACCCGACCTCGGATAAGCGGAAGTTAATGGATGGATGGATGGATGGATGGACATTATTAATATCATTTAAAATATTTCTTATACATGCACACACTTAGAGTTGTCAGTAAACCTACCATGCACACTTTTGGACTATGGGAGGAAACCAGAGCTCCTAGTGGAAACCCACAGGACCATATGGAGAGCACATGAACTCCACACAGAAAGATCCAATGCCCGACCCGGGGCCTTCTTGCTATGAGGCAGGAGCGCTAACCACTGCGCCACTGCAGCACCCCATCTCCTGATAGAAACCAGTGAATTCACAAGGGAACAAATCCATGAGAGAGCATTCAAAGAGCCTGGTCTATTTCTTTCTAATTATGAACAACAATTTTTGCTCAGAGAACTTCACTGGAGCTTTATGCTGTAGTGTTTGAATGCAAATGTTTCTACACCTATGTGTATGGCAAAAAGGTCATTGTTGAGTCTTGACCATAAGCCTCTAGTGTCCATTTGGAGAAAGCCACTTGGAGCGGCACCTGCTTGCTTGCAATGACTGATTTTAAACATGGAGAATAGGAAGTGTGAACACAAGGGGCTTCAGCGGGGGACATGAGAGGAACGGATGGTATGGACACGATGAAAGACTGAAGAAGCTGTCAGTGTGCTACATGTCACAAACAATACCTCACCTGAGTGCTGAGACAGGCAGGTTTAGATAGGCAGGATATAGCTGTAGTTGTTAATGATCAGGCTAGTTAGCGCTGTGTCTGCACATGGGACATGACAGATGCTTTGTCTAGAATCCATTATAATCTATTATTTACTGGCTTGGTTTGCTAAGTGAGGACATGGATGTACAGATTCACACAGTGATGAATAACCAGGGAGAAGTGAGAACAGTTCCAAGGGCCCTTGAGTGACAGGGGCTTTAAAACATTTGAAACACAGCTGAATTGGTCTGGGTTAGGGTCTTGATATGATATGCTTTCACAGGGTCCAAAATCTCTAGTGGCATCACTGTGAATAACATGCCAGTGGTAGCTGTTGACAGTTATTTCAGATTCTTGGGAAGGCTGCAGTTCACCACTTTTGCAGACATAATCCACAGGCTTAAAGCCGGCATGCAGTGTCTGAAAAAGTATTCTCAAACAATGGGTCGCAATGCAGTTCATGTGACTTTCTAAGCCTTGCAGCTGCGTGGGATTTCATGCATGTAACATCCAGTCCCTGTTACCCATTAGCAATGGTTTTGTGGAAAAAGTGTAAACAGCAAAAGCCATACTAGACAAGGCATAATATGAGAAAAAAGACCCTTAGCTAAACCTGAGTGAACTCAGGTGTACACCTGTTGATGGATTCAAAGCACCTTTGCAGTTACTCATGAGCCGATGCCTATATTGCATCCTATGCACAACAGACAATCAGCTATAGGCTCATCTACAGTATTCAGTCAGAAATCAGAACATACCAGGAAAGATCTGAAAGAAATAAAACAGAAATAGTACTGCAACTTATGTTAAATGTTTAAAAGTGGTGCAGACAGATGTGCTTTAATATGCTGGCTTACCAGGGTTGAAGCCCAGGGGCCTCCACTCATAAAGGGCCTCATGTAACCTTGTATAATGATATTTTCAGTGTTATCATCTGCCAGTGAGAGGCTTGATCAAACTGCTGGCGCTACCCCCTACCCTTTGGTAGACAACTTCTACTTTCACTGCTAGGGCTGTCAGGATCATGTCACAATATAATTGCTATTACATGGCGCATGTGCAATAATAATCACCAAGGGAGAAACATTTGTCTGCATGCTGGCTTTTCGGTAGTTTACGGACATTTACTTACGGCTACAATTTGGTAAGCAGATTATTAGTGTGCCTAAAATATTAATATTTCATTGTATCAGAGTCCAGGAGGGACAGGAAACATTTGCTGAAAGCATCAGTCTCTATGTGCACATGTATATTGAAATCTCCAAATATTATAGTATTGTCTAAGTTAATAACTAAGTCAGTAAGAAGTTCCACATATTCAGTCAGAAATTAAGTGTATGGTCCAGGTGGTCTGTATACTATAAGAATATCGATGGGCAGGTCAAATATCTTTTGAATTTGCATTGCTTCAGAAGTTGTAAAATCCTTTATAATTTTATGTTCAATTTTTAACATTGTGTTAAAAATAGCTTCCAGGCCGCCTCCACACCCAGAGACACGCGGTTTCTGTACAAAACTAAAGCCATCAGAAGAGGCTTCAACAAGAGGAATAGGTCCTGTGGATTTAAGCCAGGTTTCTGTTAAAAAACCCAGGTCTTCACCAGTATCAAGCACCATGTAATTGACAAGAAGTGATTTGTTTGCTAAAGAGCAAATGTTTAATAAGGAGCATTTTATGTTGGGTTTATGTTGTGGCTCATTGAATCTTATCAGAGGGATTGATATTAAGTCAGCTGCACAGGAGCCCCCAGTGGAACGTTTCTTTCTAGACGCTGTCAGATTTACAAACTCTGCCACACATTAGAAGACCTTCTTCTTGTCGCACAAGCGCCATATAATCGTGATTGTATTGTCATGTAATTGCAACAGCCCTAGTTGCTACCATTTTCCCCAGGGGTTGACCATGATGTTCTGGACCTCATCCTGTAATGCGATACTTGACTGCCACCTAGTGGATATTTGGTGTAACTAAATCTTATTTGGTAGACTTTCTTCTCATTGGTTGATCAGTCATTGCTGAGTCTTGAACAAAATCACTAAGGGTACAATTGAAGGGTAAGTCAGTCAAAGAGTGACTGACTTTAAATTATTTGTAACCTATTATTATTATTTATCTTTCGCTACAAGTGAATGTTTGTTTTACAGTATACTGCTGTTCACGGGATCCCAATACCTAACGTCATTCTATAAGGTGCTACCCCCATGTTCTTGAAATGGCAATAAATCTTCTTGAATCTTGATTCAGGATCGCTGACCCTGATCCTGATATTTAGTGCTGGCGGATCGATCATTCCATTTCCTTAGTGAATGGGCCCCTTCTCCTTTCTCCCCCCTTATGGGCGGCCCTGCCCAGTCGTAGTTCATGTCCTGCCCCCTATAATTATATAAATGTTTAAACTGCTAGGTAAGGAAATCAATATTTTAATGTTATAATTGATTCTCAAAATTAAAACATTGAGACCAAAAGAACTGAAATCCCATATTCATAACATTCTGGGCCCAAGCATGCTTTTTGTCATCACCAAGTGACTTATTTCCTAAAGAAAAGTGCTATCTCACAGCACAATACAGTTCAAGGTTAATGTCCTTATTTTGTGGCTTATCTGGAGTTTGGGCACGATGATGCATGGCCCTCAATGATTTATCAAGTGCAATGCAGAGATTTTCATTTAATTGTGCTGCATGTATAAAAAGATACACCATATTTTACCAAATATTTCAGAGTTCAGAGTTTTTGTTTTGCCCCCCGTTGTTCTTGGATACTCTTGTCAAGGCTCGCACGCGGTCTTCCAAAGTTTGGGAATACTTCAGTCGTGATAAAGACAGTGGTGACAATGAAATAGTGAGGAAAGAGGTAATTCTCTACTTTAGTGAGAATTGCATTGCAGGAGATAATAGCCCCCTACAGTGGTGGAAGGAAAATGCATGAAGGTTCCCAATTCTGGCTGTTCTGGCCAAATCATACTTATCTGTACCTGCAACCTCAACTCCGTCTGAGCGCCTCTTTTCAGCAGCTGGGAATATTTTCACAAAATAAAGAGCAACAGCAGATCATAAATGACCTAACTGCAGATCATGTAGACATGCTTACATTCCTCCACTGTAATATCTGCAATGCCTAAATGTCTCTTCATTTTACTGTTATTTGTTATTGTGACTTGAATTTTTCTTATTTTTCTGGTTCATGCACACATATCTCTTAATATTAGCCTTTTTTGTTAATGCTCTAATGTTTAAGAAATGTTTTAATGAATTGAAATGTTAATGAGAATTTCAGATTTGTGTGTGTGTGTGGAAGGGGGTGAATTGTATTAAATGACTAACTTGAAAATAATTGCTTATCAATAAATTTATCATCAGATCAATCGAAATATTAGTTGTTAGATTAGTCGAATAATTGGAAAAAAAATAATTGCTAGATTAATCGTTTAGAGAATAATCGTTTGGGACAGCACTACTTGTCAGCCCAAATTTCCAGCAAACAATGTACCTCTGACCCCACCAAAGTGATCCCCCACTGTGTGTTAAATGTTTGTTGCTACCCAGTTGGTACTGCCAGCCAGATCTACTCCTTCTGGTCTTGATTCACATTTAGTGTATATGTGCATGCATGTGCCACTTGTATTCATGTCTGTGTTCCATGCTCGGTCATAGTTTATGATCACACTAGATGCGTACCATGTCCAACTGAACCTTCCCCACGCCTGCCTCTTCAAGCAGTATACACTGTGTGCACAATTACTAGGCAAGTCAGTATTTTGACCATATCATAATTTTCATGCATACTGTATATTCCATCTCCAAGCTGTATAAACTTGAATGCTCTTTTGATTTAAGCATATCAGATAATATGTATTTGTGTAATTAGGGAGGGTGTGGCCTAAGGAGGGGTGTGGCCTAAGGAAACCAACACCCTATATCAAAGTGTGCATAGTTATTAGGCAGCTTCTTTTCCCTAGGCAAAATGGGCCAAAAAGGCGATTTGATTGACTCTGAAAAGTCAAAAATTGTAAAAAGTCTTTCAGAGGGATGCAGCACTATCCAAATTGCTAAGATATTGGGGCGTGATCATAGAACCATCAAGCGTTTTACTGCAAATAGTCAACAAGGTCACAAGAAACATGATGAGAAAAAAAGACGCAAATTAACTGCCACAGATTTGAGAAGAATCAAACGTGAAGCAACCAGGAACCCGTGATCCTCCAGTGCTGTCATATTCCAGACCTGCAACCTACCTGTAGTGCCCAGAAGTACAAGGTGTTCAGTGCTCAGAGGCGTGGCCAAGGTAAGGAAAGCTGAAACCCGACCACCACTGAACAAGACACATAAACTGAAACGTCAAGACTTTGCCAAGGAGTATCTGAAGAAAGATTTTAAGGTTTTATGGACTGATGAGATGAGAGTGATACTTGATGGACGAGCCCATGGCTGGATCAGTAATGGGCACAGAGCTCCACGTCGATTCAGACGCCAGTAAGGTAGAGCTGGGGTACTGGTTTGTGCTGGTATTATTAAAGATGAACTAGTTGGACATTTTTGGGTTGGAGATGGACTCGAATTCAACTCCCAAACCTATTGCCAGTTTTTAGAAGACACTTTCTTCAAGCAGTGGTACAGGAAAAAGTCAGCATCATTCAAGAGGACCATGATTTTTATGCAGGACAATGCTCCATCGCATGCATCAAAGTACTCCACTGCGTGGCTAGCCAGTAAAGGCCTTAAAGATGACAAAATGATGACATGGCCCCCTTCCTTACCTGACCTAAACCCTATTGAGAACTTGTGGGCCCTTAAACAGGAGATTTACAGGGAAGGAAAACAGTACAGCTCTCTGAACAGTGTCTGGGAGGCTGTGGTTGCTGCTGCACAAAAAGTTGATTGGCAACAGATCAAGAAACTAACAGATTCCATGAATGGAAGGCTTATTGCCGTTATTGAATAGAAGGGCGGCAATATTGGTCAGTGATTTTTTTTTCATGTCAGAAATGTTTATTTGGAATTTATGTGTTGTTTGTTTATTATTCTCACTTTAACAGATGAAAATAAACAAGGTAGATGGAGAAAATGTAAGTTAAAAAGATTTAGTTGCATAATAATTCTTCACACTAATACTTGCCTAATAATTCTTCACACTAATAGTTGCCTAATAATTGTGCACACACGTGTATTCCCCTGATAATGTTAACACTCACAACCCTTGCATGACATTCAGGTTTCAGGTTTATTAATATTTTGGATTGACTGATGGCACTGTATTTGTTTCATATTAAAATTAATCCCAAAAATACAACTTGCATAATAATTGTGCACACAGTGTAGTATGGAACTGTCATACTAGTCAAAAGAACTAGACTTTGGGGGTCAAACGTACTTGGCAAAATTGCCTAGCGTGAGTACACTCTCAGTGTCCTGAGAAAGAATAGCCATTGTTGGGCTTTTCATGCCATTCTACACATTCTACACCCACATTCTACTCCTCTACACGCAGGAGGTAGTGCTATCGCTCGGCAACCAGAGGGTTGCAGGTTCGAGCCCTGGTTCCTCCTGACCCCATCAAAGTGTCCTTGAGCAAGACACTGAACCCCAAATTGCTCCTGGTGTGCAGGTTGGCGCTTTGCATGGCAGCCTCCACCACCGGTGTGTGAGTGTGGATGGGTGAATATGAGGCAGCCTCCGCCACCAGTGTGTGAATGTGAGTGTGGATGGGTGAATATGAGGCATGTATTGTAAAGCGCTTCGAGTACTCGTAAGAGTAGAAAAGTGCTATATAAATGCAGTCCATTTACCTTGATCTTTGCTTGCAGAGACTGTGCCTTTGGTGGATGACCCTTTTATACCCACCCTTGTTATAAAGTGTGCTAATGTTACTTGAAGGTCCCTCAATTAGTAGGTTAACTGACAACAGGTGTGGGTATTGAGATTGGGTAAAAAGGAGCATCCACCAAAGGCTCAGTCTCTGAACCCCAGTCCTACCATTAACACTTTACTGTTCTTTTCCACTGAAGGTGAAAGATTTACATTATATGAAGAGAAACAGAGTAATCCACACATTTCTTTTGGTTCATCAATTTATTGCAGTATGGTATGGATGCACATTTTTGCAGTTCTTCCTAGTCTTCTTATCTGTATTATTTTTTCCCCTAGTAATGATACGAATGTTGCAAATATTGAAGCAGCCAGACTCCTGCATCAGGCTGCAAGGTTACTGAGGGGGGAGTCTGCCTCTAGCCAGCCAAGTTATTCCTCTGTTCAACCTGTCAGAAATGAGCGTACCTTAAATCACACTCAACCAGAAGAGAACACTATTCAGAGAAACTTGGTGAGGCTCTTTCAGCCATATGGCCGTGCAAGGGGGCAACGTTTTTCATCTCAAAAACCCAGGAAGAGGCCAAGCATGGCAGAGACATGGACTCACACCTTCTTTTGCCTTGCGGACAAAGATGAAGATCATGAACCTCCAAGAGAACGCAGCTTGGCTCTACAAAACATTTGTCTGGGAAGGAAAAGAATAACTTTTCCAGATAAAAATGGAACACATGAAGACCTCCGTGAGACTTTGCATTCTTTTTATCCACCGCTGATGGATACAGGAAGATTCCAAATTTTGAGGGGTTTCAGGAGCAAAACTTTGCAGTCCATACCCATACCCACCAGTGGGTATAATGTTATGTTCCTTCGGACAGAAAGTGGTCTGAACCAGGCTATGGCCTATGTCAGGCCACTACAGACTAGTATACCAATGATACAGTTAAAGGATTCAGATAAGGTTAATTTTCAATAACTTATCTGTAATATTAATTTCATGTCTGTCTCTGTGTGTAATACACAAATTAATTGTGATTGATGTCTTTACATTTGATCCACAAATAGAAGCAGCACTTTCAATATTCCATTTGTACTCAATTTTACAAATATGACAAATGTTAATCTATTTCAGGTAGAGGCAATGGCTATGGAAAAGTGCAAAACATGTGAGACTGAAATCCCATTGCAGGACCTTAGGACAGAGTTTTAAGACATTACAGAAAAGTAACCAACTTGGCACATACCTGCCCCTATGTGTAGGCTTTACACCCATCAATTTTTCTTTTGTTCCATTCATCCATACTTGTTTCTTTCCATCCTTTCGTGTCCTCCCTTACTCTGCCACACTCAAAAACACAACCACACACTCATCCCATTACTAAACCCTGAAATTTTTCTTTTTTTTTTGTTTTTTACAAGACATTCTGCTTTCACTGAGGAAAGACATTAACAGATGAAGTTGTTCGATTTAACATAAACCACAAAAATGTCTGGGATGGAACCATACATGAAATGAGGAGGCCATATTTCTCTGAAAATATGGATAGACATAAAATTCACAGATGATGATGGAAATTCAGAAGGAGCAGTGGATAGGGGAGGGACAATGTGAGACTTGTTCTACAACACATAAGACTTGGCCCAATGTTCACTGGCCCAGAAAATGAGTGAGTCTTGTGTTGTCATGCACCATGTAAGTATTATGGACACTGGAGACATCTTTTGTGATAACTTTTGTCCAGGTGATTTGTCAGTAATCTGTTCTGTGTTCTCTCTTTCAATGCTAGCACTCTTGGACCGGACCCCTTTTTTCCCTGCAGAACGACAATGGCGACAGACTTCCAATGCTTGTCTGTACTGTGGGCAAGTGGGACACTACATCACTAACTGCCCAGTAAAAGGATGCACCCACCAGTAAGAAGGAAGACCCTGGTAGATGTAGCTCAAATATTCCCCTCCTCAATTCAACGGACCTTTTTACTGGTGCTACTATCTTATGGAGAGATCCAGCAGCCCTTTGCCGCCCTGGTTGACTCGGGAGCTAATGATAATTTCATTGACACTGCGCTGGTCCACCAGTGGAGTCTGCCAACCACTCCTGTACAGATGCAGCTGGTGGCCCACGCTCTGGATGGACATCGAATGCACTACAGTGTTAGGGCACCCCTGGCTAGTTAAGCATAATCCTCACCTCGACTGGATGAAGGGATCCATTATGGGCTGGAGTCCTTTTTGCCATGTTCAGTGTGTCCGCACAGCTCTCCCTTCAGTGATCCCTGAAGAGAAGGAGGAATTTCCTGACCTGTCTTTGAATCCTGCAGACTACCTGGACCTGAACCAGGTATTCCGTAAGTCCCAGGCATCCTCTCTACCTCCACATCGACCTTCCGACTGCGCTATTGATTTTTTTCCTGGCTCCTCACCCCCTAGAGGCCGTCAGTACTCCCTGTCTGTCCCCGAAAGGAAAGCAACGGAAGAGTACTATTAGAGTATATCGGGTATTATTCGGACGTCGTCTTCTCCAGCAAGAGCTGGATTCTACTTTGTGGAGAAGAAGAACGGGTCACTCCGGCCTTGTTTTGACTACCGCGGGCTGAACCAGATCACCGTCAAGAATCATTATCCCCTATCCTTCTTGTCCTTGGTTCTTGATGTACTTTAGGGGGCTAGCTGGTTCACTAAACTTAACCTACGGAGTGCCTATCATTTGGTTTGGATCCGCGAAGGGGATGAGTGGAAGACTGCCTTTAACATGCCATCTGGGCACTATGAATATTTGGTTATGCCTTTTGGTTTGAGCAATGCACCAGCAGTATTCCGAGGGCTGATTAACAATTGGACAAGTTGTCTTTGTTTATTTAGACAACATTTTGGTATTTTCCCAGTCTGAACAGGATCACATCATACACATTCATGAGGTCCTCCAATGCTTATAAGTCAATAAGCTATTTGTCAAGGCAGAGAAATGAGAGTTTCACTGGCAGTCAATTTCCTTCCTTGGGTTCATTCTCGGGGAGGGTTCGGTTTGGATGGATCCGGAGAAGATCCGAGCAGTCGCAGACTGGCCTCAACCCCGCAACTGGAGGGAGGTACAATGTTTTTTCGGTTTCACTAACTTTTACAGGCATTTTATTCGAGGATATAGCACCATTGTTGCCCCTCTCACGGCACTCACCTCTACCAAGGTCCACTTTCAGTGGTCCCTAGTAGCAGAACAGACATTCCTGTACCTTCGCAGAAGTTTCACCTCGGCCCCTATTCTTCAGATCCCCGATCCTTCCTGACAGTTTCTGGTGGAGATGGACGCTTCCGGCACTGGTGTAGGGGCTTTCTTTCCCAGAGGTACATGTCAAATAATAAGTTGCATCCTTGTGCTTTCCCCATAAATTAACCCCAGCCGAAAAGAACTACGACATTGGCAATCGAGAACTGCTGGCGGTCTGTCTGGCATTGGAGGAGTGGCGGAAGTGGCTCAAGGGCACTAAGGACCCATTCCTGATTCTCACGAACCACAAGAACCTGGAATATCTACAGTCAGCAAAGCAGCTCAATGCACTCCACGCATCGCTATTTTTTAATTGTTTTAATTTTCTTATCCCCTTCAGACCGGGCTCCAAGAACCCCAAACTTTAGTGACAAGCCAGCAGATTACTGGGGTTGGAAGTCTTCATTTGAAAATGCTGTACGAGACTTACGCTTGACATCTAGTGAAGAGCTTGACTTATTAATCAAGTGGTTAGGGGAGGAGTCTTCACAACATGCAAAACGCCTTCGAGCAGTTCATGTCAACAACCATTCTCTTGGACTGACTAATGTGTGGGAGAGGCTGCAGGAGTGTTATAGCTCTCCTGAGGCCTTGGAAAAGGCTCTGTTTGATAGGCTGGAATGTTTCCCCAGAATTACAAAGACCCTTGTTTACTATGTGAACTTGGACATCTTCTCTTAGAGATAGACTCTGCTAAGAGTGAAGGTTACATCCCAGGACTACTGTACCTTGACACAGCTTGTGGAATACATCATATACTGTAGTAGACAAACTTCCATTTAGCCTGCAAAAAAAATGGATACTTCATGGAACAAGATATAAACAGGAATATTCAATGCCATTCTTTCCATTTTCATTACACAAAGGGGTTTCATGAAAAAAGGGTCAGAGTTTATGCAATCGTAGATAATCAAAGTAATAAGTCTCTGGCTAGATCTTCCTTCTTTGACATCTTTAGCATTCTCAAAAACACGTTCTCATATACTCTCAAGACTTGTGCAGGGCCAATCTAGCCTGCTCTTGCCCACAGTTATTGAATGTGATATGCTTCCTGACAATTGAAATGAAATCTCTACCCCTGAAGCTGCTTGCTACCACCCTCACCTCAAGGATATTGCAGCAGAGATTCCAGCTCTTTATCCCAAAGCAAATATTTTACTGTTACTTGGTAGAGACGTTATTCAGGCCCATAAGGCACTTGATCAGCGCAATGGACTAATGCACTGTTTGCATAGGGTGACCAGATAATCCATGTCAGGAAGGACACTCTGAGCTCGGACAGGAATTGTAAATTACTATTTCAATTAATAGGACCTGGATTTCACTTGAGCGCTGAGTTCTTGCTGTGTGCTGATTGGTCAGTCTCCTATAATCACGCATGTGTCACTAATGCTAATGTGAAACAGCTGGATGAGTCTTTCAGTCAAGGAAACAAACCAGTCAAGGCACAAGAAGAGCTGAACTATTTAGCCGAGCACAGGAGCCTTTCAATTTGAAAGTAGTTTGTAAAACCCGAAGTAGC
>JAODJU010000069.1:370887-381633 GCA_026776725.1 Gnathonemus echidnorhynchus
ATACACAGTACCGTACTGTGCAGAAGTCTTATGCAGCCAAAGAAAATTATGTTTCAATGATCTTCATGTTGGGGTATCACTGTGCTAGTTTCCCTGTTACAGTGTGTTAGTGTAGCCATTTCAAACTTCAGCTAAAATCACCCCAGTATTTGCACTCTAGCCACACACCCATGCATTTTTTTACTCAACCACTAGCACACTGTCACGATCAGTAGTGGTGCGCGAGACGGGGAAGCAGACGAAGGACTCGTAAGGTTGGGGAATGTGAGGTTTAATCGACACTGGGAGCGGGGACATGGAACAGCCGTCATACTGCAACACTACACACTGAGACTTCAATGACGGATCTGGGGAGACAGAATAAACGCGGACTTAAATACACAAGACAATTCGAAATAACAGGAAACAGCTGGTAACAATCGAGGTTTCACATGAGGTAAATGGGGGGGCGTGGCACACAGGAGGATCGGACAAGCCGGGCGTGACACACACCATGTATAGCTAATCAATAAAAAAGTAACTTTTTAAAACTAATTTAATTTATTGATTCAGGGAACTGGTGCTGGAATGTAATAAATACATGGAATGGCTGAGGTGGCCTTGAGGAGAGGTCTGGGAACTGAAGTGGTGTTCATCTAGCCATCCAACTAGATATCAGTAACATTTTGCAGAACAGAAGAAATTCTTACTAGTTTTCATTGTGCTATTTGTAAGTTGCATATATTCTAATGCTAAATTGCGTTTTTTGTTTTGAGCACAAGTGCACTTACAAATAGCTTTAAAAATTTCCTTTGGCTTTTCCACAGTACTGTGTGTGTGTGTGTGTATATATATATATATTCTTTTCACATGATGTGTTAATGTAACATTATTTTTCTCAGGCCTCCCTCTCCCGTATGTCCTGGGTTTGCCCCCCCAGGGTCTCTTTCTGGTTGGACATGCCCTAAGCACCTCCCCAGGGAGGCGTCCAGGAGGCATCCTACACAGAAAGCACATCAACTGGTTCCTTTTGATGTAGCAGAGCAGCAGATCCATTTGAGCTCCTCCTGAATGTCTGAGCTCGAGCCCAGAAACCCTGCGATGGAAGCTCATTTCTGCTACTTGTATCTGCAATTTCATTGTTGTGGTTACATTTTTCAGGTGGTGAAAGCCTTTCTGTCATCCACCCAAATGGTTAGTCTTCCACACTGAAAAACACTGCTAAATAAAAAATTTTGAAAATGTATTACAAAGAATTAGCACAAGCTGACACTTCAGTTTTAGTTTTAATGAAACTTTTTGTGAATAAGGATAAAAACCCAAAGTGAATCCTTGTCTCTTAGCTTAAGAACATAAGCTTAGGTAATTAATCACTGTAGCACAATCTAATCATTATTACAGTCTATACACCCATCCATTTTCTATGCTCACCTGCCCGATGCAGGGTCACAGGGGTCCAGAGCCTATCCTAGAATCTACGGAAATAACCCATCACAGGACACACACACCATGCATAACTCCGGCCAATTTGGCAATTCCAGTTCATCTGAGCACGGTTTGGGCTGAGGCAGGAAACCGGGAAACTCAGAAGAGACCACACGACTACACAGGGAGAACAAGGAAACTCCTAACATGGAGTCAAGGCTACGTCCTGCTGCCCATTCAAATTCTTTTAAAATATATTTCTCATAAATAAAAGTATTTGAACAGGGATATAAGAAAAATCAATTTTTTTGTACTAAATCTATGTTAAATAGTAATTCTGAGACTTCTTGGTCTCATTTGAACCCCTTTGTGTATTTCCAATTCATCTGATGAAAAAAACAAGAACATTTACTGCCACCAGCACAGTAAGCTTGTGTTTTTTGTTTTGTTCCTTGTATCTACCTTTCTTGCAAAACAGGCCTCATCCTTAAATCATACTCTTTCTGAGTAATGCAACATTTAGCTCTAAATGAGACAAGTGTAACATTGGATAAATCCATCCCTTCTCATGTATCCTTCTGCCAGGCTAAAGAGGTCTTAGTGAACTCATTGGTGACGCCACTACATAATGTCACCTCACTAACCCCGGGGGTCACTTAGTGACTGACACTCTAACCTTGGGCCCTGATCCCCACCCTGCCCCTATAGCAGTGCACCCAGCTGTCAGTAATGCACTATAAACCTCATTCATCTGGTGATGAGGAGGTGTAAGGAGATAATCTTTGGGTAATTGGACCTTAGAGAATCTTCTTGCTTTCGTCATCTTTTTTTCTTGGTATGTCCTCGTTACCTCTTTTGAACCACTACACAAAACAATGATATTTTGCAATGATTTAATGGGATTTAGTTCTTCTTTAGTTTCTACTCTTATGGATGACACTACCAGTGATGGTCTGTCAATCACGACTGAAGGCGGCGACTGCTTATAATAAATCTTCTGGTCACAGATAACAAAGTATGTGGTTTGTAAAGACAGCTGTAACCACATGTGACTTTCACTGTTTTTCTCATCCCCTATTTACTGAATTTAATTTTTCTTGGTAGAATTTTTTATTCAAACCAGAGCATATAGTCAACAGTGTTTGGCAATTAATGCATTCATTAACATATGTATTGAGCCAGAACCTTAATCCAAGTGGTTTTAAGTTTGACTCTTAAGACTTGACACTTCTTCTGACCCCTTTTTTGAGTGCTTCTTTGCGCTGAACAAAATTTCAGATGAAAAATTAGGGAGACCGAATTAGACGTAGACCACACAATCGTCTATATATTTTCAAGTGAAAGCTTGACAGAACAACTAAAATCACAAACAGAATGCATCAATTAATGACTCACTATCATTTTTGATTGCTTTCCATTACACTGAGGGCTAGACACTGCGCTGCAAATTTCTGGGAAAAAATAAACTGCACCATAACATTAAATGGCTCTAGTTGACTGTGAGTGGTGACAGCAAATCTCTGATGCTGGTATGCTTGGGGTGCAGGGAGAACTTTCTGTCCTATCACCTCCACAAAGGAGATCCTAATGTCTATGCATGCCTTTGAAAGGCTGGAGATGTATAGAGCGTGACCTGATACGGAAGGATGCTTGAGCCCCCCTGGTGAGACTTTTGCCTCTCACTGGCCTAAACTCCCTTTCTTTTAAGCAAAACTATCAAACTTATTGCTTGCTGGGAGTCCTCAAGCATCCCACCCTATCAGGCCACGCGCTCCGCACCTCTAGCCTTTCAAAGACTTGCCACAGACTCTTTCTCTTTTCTCACCGTATAGAGGGTTGTTTGTTTTTCTTCCATTAATGTGGCTGTGGGACATTTAAATGCCTCCAGCCACTGAAAGTAATTGTACAAAAGAATAAAACAAAAAGACAGACAGGAAAGTGGTTCTTGTCTGGTTCTTGTTATTCCCATTAGTGATGGACGGAAAGCCCCTTTTTCTCATGTAAAGTGGCGGGCAGTGCGTTGTCCACTTGATGATTTTATTGCTTCCTTTATAATGTGGAAGGCCAAACCAGCGCGTGTCATTAAGCCACAGCAGCTGGAAGGAGAATGTCCAGAATACAGGGTTTGTGTCAGGCAGTCTCCCACTGGCACAACTATCAAACTTATTGCTTGCTAAGACACTAAGCAACCACAATGTAGCATGCAGTTCATGACAAAAGGTTGGGTGTTGAACATTACAAACTTCTTTTATCAGAAAACTTTTTTTCATTTTCAGAAGCTATGTTAGGGTGACACTTTTCTTTTGCATTATCTTTTGAAAGCTCTAACTAAATTCCACTGTACTTACTGGAATTATTTATTTATTTGAAGTTTTGAATTGTGATGAAACTAAATGCCAATGGAGCATTAAATATTGCATTTTCTTGTGATAATGTAACTTCTCAGTGCAGCCAGCAGTGAAGTCACTAGGTGTTTAAAATCAGTTTTTAAGTTTTGTGCATCAGTTGTTAAAACATTATACATTATATTTACCATGAAATGAGAGGATATTGATGAATGGCTATCTCTGGGAGTTTGCATAAGGGAATGTGGGATTCAGGCATTATAGGATTGTAACCTATACCCATTGTCTGGTTATAGCCCCATGGTAACACCATCAGTTGTTGCCATTGTGGACTGAGACTCAATAACCCTTTTAGTCAGTGCCAGTCAATTTCTAGCCTGAAGCAGAAACAAATTGATGCATATAAGCCAAATTCCCAATTGTAAGGCTCTACTCTGACGCTACCTTGACCACATCAACCAACCATTTTCTCCTGAACACATGAGTTTCCTGCCACGTGCTTTTGTGTCCTTGCAATACCAGTATCCTGCCTGGTGAGCATGATTCCCCATCCCTCTCTCTTCCCTGTGTCTAGATGTGTGCCTGCCTTTCCCTGCACCCCCAGGACCGACCTTTTGGCTTTTCAACCCAGGATCATACATCCAACTATGTCTGCTGTTTCTCGATTCTAGCTCAAGATCTCTGACCTTTTTGTATCACATCAATGTCTGTCTTTAATTTCTTTGCCCTTTATTCAAATGAGAAATAAATCCAACCATATAGGCCATTGAACTTCTTTACAAAATCCTCATCATTCACACTACAAAAATATCTATGGAGAAGAAGAACAACACTTTTGGCGCTTATCTAGTCAGAAGGCGTTTAACAAGAACAATAATCAAAATAATTGAAAACGCAAGGGACTTCCTAATGGGTCTTTGCAATTGGAGAAACCATTATTATCATCATCAACATATTTGTCTTCTAACTTCATCGTTAGATATTATTTATTATAGAAAATGAATTCATTTGTAGTGAATTTTCAGGTGGAGGCACCCGTTAAGACAGAATTTATATTCTTGTAATAATTCTTAATAATTCTTGTATCATTTAGGAGGGAGATTACCTAAGCAAATCAGGTTCAGCCCTATTTTAGTATTATAACTTACAGCTGGTATCAGAACCTAAACCCTTTCGATGTACTGACAGCTTTTTTCACCCTATTTCTATGACAGGAAAAATCCATGACCTACAATGGAACAAGTGAGAACCTTACCAAAAGTTAGAGAACCTTGCTTTTTCCTTTTTTTGTGAATGATGTACAGAATTCTGCTTTGTAGATATACTACAACTACTGGGCGATTGGTCATACATTTCATTTGACTGGATGGCTGGACATCTGTTTCAGAACGGTGTCCCACGAATGTCCCAGAAAAGGAATCTCAGGGACCATGGGGTAACATACAATCAGTGGGCGATTTGTTAATTTTTAACAGGGGGATGGACCAATGAGAGCACACCCCTGACAACACACAACCCATCAGCATGCTTACACATGCTTAAAATGTACACCTTCCAAAGGACAGTTGCAGGACATCTTAACCAATACTGTGAAATATCTAATTACGTTACAAAAAATAACCTACAACTATTTGATTTGTTCCCATAATCCCATCCATATTCTGAAATTCTTTCAACTTTTCCAGATTCTAATCAATGAATTCTAATAATTTGTTTTAATTGTTTCACGCACAGCAAACCACATTAGAGAGGCCTGGAGAATAGGTTGCCAGGCTAACAAGGACAATGCATTTTTGAAATTTTGCTGACATTGGGGACGGGATCTCCCTCATCCTCCCAGAAATTGCCTACTGCATACAATGCATACATATAAATGAGCAAAAGTTATTGCATAAAATAATACATTTGAGTCAAATCTTCTGCTCTTCCGTGGTAACTGTGGGAGGTAACAATGAAAGACTCGTTTCATAACTGCGCAGTTCAGTGCAGTGCTTCTCAGCCCAGTCCGCAGGGACCCTCAGATGGTCCATGGTTTTGCTCCCTCCCAACTCCCAGCCAGACAGTCCACATTTATGTGGTCCATTTATGTGGACTACCAGGGGGTCCCTGAGGACCGCTTTGAGAAACACTGGTTTAGTGGAATCCTGGGGGTTATTAAGCTCGACAGTCGGAATTGTGTGTTGTGGTCAGATGAAACCAAAGCTGAACTCTTTGCACACCAGTGGCATGTTTGAGATCAAAAGAGGATGGAATTCAAAGAGAAGGACCTGACGTCCACAATGCAACATGGTGGTGGATCATTGATGCTTTGGGGCTGTTTTGTCGCTAGTGGCGCAGCAGATTTTTAAGATCAATGGCATAATGATTTTTAGCCCAAAATTTGTAAGACAGTGAACCCAAACTTACATCAAACTCAACACAGAAAATGTTGCAGGAACACAACATCCATCAAAACTTGGCAACGGCCATCTACAGACCTGCTTTAAAGGGGGCAGTTCACAACCGCAATCCTAAGTTAGTCAAGGAACTTGAAATGATCTGCGTGAAGGAGCTGTGCAAGGCTCCTCCAAAAATGTATTCCAATAATGTCATATTTAAAGGAAGTAGCATCTCAGTATTATAGCCAGCTTAGCCTCAACATAGCTGGTACTAATACTGAGATGATACAGAAGGGCCTGATTATCTGTACCAGGCTTGTTACATCAGGGCAGCACCTAAGCTCTGCGGGATGGTATATATCAAGGAGCAGGATTGGGCAGACCTGTCTTAGTGGAAGGACGGTGGGGTCACGTCACTACAAGTGGTATAGGCGTGCTGCTACACCAATGCAGTGTAAAAGTTTGCTGGACTTTACTCGCGAATACGGAATCGCATCGCATTCACAAAAGAAGAAAAATATACACCTTCTCTCGTAATTATGGCCTATATAGTATCTCATAATTATGAGATCAGGCAGTCGGTAATAGTGGCCCCGCCTCAATGAATCTGTTTTTATTTTCTTTTAGGTATCAGACACTAGGAAATAATAATGTTACTGAATGTTCTCTGCAGTATGTAAACATTGCGCAGGCACATACGGGAGTTTATTTCGGGGAGTAAGCAAATAAACAAACAAGGAAAAGTAAACAAATAATCAAACAAACAAGGAAAAGTAAATAAATCCGGTTATTTGTTTATTTATTTATTTATTTTTGTATTAACTGGCGCTGCCCTGCCCTGACATTTGACACCGGCTAAGTTAGCTAGCTTATCAATTAGATTCAACTAACACCGCTATGCTGCACAGAGAACAGCTGCACACACCCCTTGAACTGGAGTGTGTTTATGAGGGCCATGCAAATTACGGGTTAACAGGACAATAAATAAAATAATTAATAATAATAATAATAATAATAATAATAATAATACACTATCCCGCGTCGGTAGATAGCCTCCCGGAAAGGTATGCGGGCATCGATAACTAGTCTATGACTTATGATTACGAGATCTTTTTCCATAATTACGAGATACTAAGTCATAATTACGACATAAGGTGTCTATGCTTTTGTATTGTGAATGCAATGCGCTTCCGTATACATCAGACAGAGATAAGATAACATTGTAGCCTAAATGAAGCACCAAACGAACTTCGCAGCATAGCTGTTTTCTCGGTAACTTACAAAATATTGTAATGTAGTACATGTTTAACTTATTAATTAACCAGTAACTATAAGTGTAGGATACGTACTGATTCCATGTTCGTTCATTATTAATCACTCATGACGGTATACGCAGGACTTATATAGATTCATAATCTGTTCGTGAGTAGTACCTACCTGAATTAAGTTATTTGTGCCCCCTCAAGTAAAAAAAAAAACAAAAACCGAAGCACACTGCTTACAATATATTTGAGTCATTTTCAGAAAACTAGCTTTACCACCATTATTTTCCCTCCTATTCAGGTATTCGCGATTGGACCGAACAATTTGCGAACAAAAGACAGCAAGGACCTTCCTTCTGCGGAGCAGAATGACATTAACTCCAAACTACATTTGCAGCTGCATACACAGTGAGGACTTTAAATCACAGAGGCAGGGTGGTTCAGCTTCAAAAATTACCTCTATACCAGTTTCAGTACAATTCGATCACCCATCCGTCCTCTGTAACAGAGGCTTGTTCTGGGTCGCGGGGGGTCCGGAGCCTGTGGGCGCAAAGCAGGAATCAACCCAGGATGGGGCGCCAGGCCATTGCAGGGCACACTCACGCACCATTCGCTTACACACACATGCACACCTATGGGCAATTTAGCAACTTCAATTAAAATCAGCATGTGTTTGGACTGTGGGGGGGAGGACACAATGACACGGGGGGAGCATGCCTGTAGGCCTACTTTGATAGTCACCTCTTTTGTAAACAAAATGTAGCTCATACGTTAATGCGTACCATTACAAATTTATAATAGTCTTTATAATTCATGTAGCGCATATACATGCATTTCGAAATACTGGAAAGTAATAAAATAAAGTAGTGTTTTTCAGTTATCACCAGTTTTTATTCCCGGTGACCCATTCGTTTTTAAACACGAAATGGCAAACAATATAAAACAGAGCTTTGGCAAGATGACATGACAACTGACAAAGTTGTACAAAACCTTTAAGAAAAGCATAACAGAATAGACGAGCATCTTCCATTTTCAAAAAGAACGAACATTACATTTATTATCCACATCCAAATTAAAAATAAATAAAAGATAACTCAAGTCTAGTCCAGTTGAAAAAAAAATCTTGCTCCTTAAAACGGAACTCTCATCTTCATCTGAAAAAAATGACGACGTTTCTCTGGAAACTACGTTTCCTTTATGTCATTTACCAGGGTCGCCAAACGGACCCGCCGCTTTCCAAATCGGCGCCAGGGCTGACCGGACTGGCCCGGGAAACTCCGGCGAACAAAGTGACACCCTGGACTGGCGAAGGAACCACGGACGCCGAGCTGCAGTTTACAGTTACCGGCATACTGGTCTTGGTGTAGACGGGAATAACAGAGGCAGCAGCTGATGCAAAGCTTGGATTGTGAATGAGGAAGGCGAACTGTCCGTCGGATGCAGGTACGAGTTGGAAGCCACCGTAGATTTTAGGTGAAATCGCTTCAGCGGGACTCAGTTTACACGACACTGAGACACCACTAACAGGCAATGTCGACGGTAATTGCACATTCAGGGGCTGTACGTGGCGAGTCTGTTGAGCTGGGGCTGGTTGCGGATAACCCATGGCAATCATCTGTCCTAGACAGCTCGACAGGTGGTTCAGAAGCCGGGACTTCACCTCCGTGTTTACCCCGTCGCAAGTAGACAAGAAACGACTCACCTCGTTCATGCATTCGTTAAATCCTGCCCTGTATTTACTTAGGATTGTTATATCACCTGTTAGCGCTGCAAGAAAAGAGGCAAATTTATCTATTACACATAAACGTAACCGCGCAAAAAAAGACATTTCAGATAAAGTCTTCTTGCATCAACAGAGTTATAAAATATAGTTAATATATGACAGTCGAAGTAGATAGGACACTGAATAAGGTTTTGGTAAAATTCAGGGGTACAGAGCAGATGAGGAATACCTACCAGTCATTTGAACACGATGTAAGTTCCGCAAGTGCTTCACTGTCATCTCTAAAATATCAGCTTTCTCCAGTTTAGAGTGCCTTGAACTCTACGAATACACAGAAAGCAAAATAATATAAATGTCATTGGGGAAAAGTACGTCACACTAAGCACCCATGCAGTAGAACTAATGAAAACTTACATCTTTTTTAAGGGCGTCAAGAATAAGAGTCTTGAGCTGTCCTAGGCTTTCGTTAATTCTCGCTCTCCGACGTTTCTCCATGATGGGTTTGGACGTCTGAAAGATTAACAGCGAGTAAACAATTAGGATAAATACACATCTAAACGCCAACAACTCCAGTCTATATACACCATGAGCATACGTAGAGCTCAGTAGTTTTACCTTTCTGTGCTCGCTGGCATTTTTCAGTTTGTCTGGTGTGTATGTCCCATTGGCAGTGGCACAGGCGACTGGGGACGTTGTAACTTTCTCCAACAGGTCTGCAGGCATTTTCACTATTCTTTGCTTTAATTAGAAAACTATATGCAAACAGTTATATCCTTTCGTGGGATTTCCAGTTTTTAGCCTATGCTTTGAACATTAAAAAAAGACTAGCATCAGGTGACACTGACGATGGAACACCAAGTCCCACTTGATGATATCACTTAAATGTACTGATATATCACACATGCACGTGCCATTTAAGCATATCTGATATAATTTGGCCACAAGCAGGAGGTATTTATAGCTGTCTAGTTAGCTCCCGGTTTATGTGAAACCTTCTCTGCATTCTTTCCCACACTCGCTATAACCAATGGGCTTGAAGACTCACCCACGGGGCGTCGGGTAGACCGCCTATTGGACAACGCCCCGCGCGCGCTGTCAGTCACGCGCTGCTCGATCTGCCCCAGGGGCCGAAACAACAAAGCCGGGAGTTCGGAGGATCTAGCTGCTAAGTGATAAGGTGAATGGGGGGTAGCTGACTGTTGTCTACGAAGGTTTTTCTTTTACGCGCTTATGGATTTAGAAGATTATTCGTTTTTACATCTACACATGTACTTAATACATAACACTAAACATTCACAATACTATGTAAACAACATGATTCATTATTTTTACCCTTGCGTGAATAGAGTTATTTGCTTAAGGATATTCGATTTGAAAGAAATATTACTCGTATGAAAGTTTGTGCTTATTATCCATTTTGACTGTCGATTACATATGACCAAAAGTCAGGCTGCCACAATAAGTTTTCTTAAGTTTCTTAATTATAGTGGTGGGCGGATCGATCCAAGTATCGATAATATCGATAATAATGTTGTTATTGATATCGATCGATACCACTTTAATGAGATCGATACTTCAGTTTCAATCTCTCTCCCGAATGCACTGCGGCTGTCTGTGTTCGCGCTGCTGCGCTC
>JAODJU010000069.1:396122-413056 GCA_026776725.1 Gnathonemus echidnorhynchus
TGTTATTCAGTACTAGGTGCCAGTACTCCCCTTGTTATTCAGTACCACATGCCAGTACTCCCCTTGTTATTCAGTACCACATCCCAGTACTCCCCTTGTTATTCAGTACTAGGTGCCAGTACTCCTCTTGTTATTCAGTACCACATGCCAGTACTCTGAAGAGAAAAACAAAGAGATGCTGGTACTGCGTACTGGTGAGTACCGACCCACAAGCCTGATATGACTGGTACGACATTCCTGCGCCACCAACATGGGCCTGTTCAGTGCTCTGAAAACTTCAGCTACTATCCGATCTGCTGGGTAATCTCACATTCTCACAATCCCCCTATTGCCAATACCCGTGAGGAAATAACCTGTGCAGTGAGTGACTTTTGCCGAGTCTGAGTCCAAAATGAAACCGAAACTAAAATCAGGATTTCAGAAGCACAATGAGCACAGGGAGCGAGAGACAAATTGAAAAGAGGGCACGCAACTGCTGACAAGTTTAATTCTGAAAACAGGTGAGCCTGAGGTGTGAAACAATAAATACGTTGCAGTAATGCAGTTAGCTTTCAAACAAGTGAAATTCAAACAGACAGCAAGCATAAAATTCTAATTTATCCACAGTAGGATAGACAAAACATGCTTCCTTGCTGATTATTAGCTTTATATATTGTACTTATGTATTTATTTTTCTTTTGAATTCCTCTCTAAATACTTTATTTTGGAATGGAGACTAAGTTTAAGTCTAATCCTCATACAGCAAGATATATCATACAAAGCACACTTACCTAAGTGAATGTCAGCTATTTAAGCCTTAGATGCATACCAGCTAACCTAATCATTATATATAATATAGTAAATAAATGATATATTTTTCAGTACCTTTTTTTCTTGGGAGGGGCTTTGGGATGGGGGCAGCACAGTGCTGTGTCCAGGGCCCAAAGCTGGGTGCTACACCCCTGGGAAGAGGTCCTGCAGGGAAAGAGCCAGAAGCAAAAGATCAGGGGGAAACAGGAACACTACTAATGAAAAATGATAATGGTATATTAACAGTGCCATGCTCGGGAAAACTGATGTTCTCTGAGATTAGTGCAGGAATGCTGAATCTCTATCCAGACCTTTCAGTCTACTTTTGACCAGTCATCTACAAAACCAGACAATGTGAAGCCTGTTGTAGGCATGGCTTAGATGCAGCATCTTCAAAAACAACTAGAGATACAGTAAGCTGTGAAGTACTTGGTTTAGGATTTTTGGGTGAGGAGTTTTGCATCATGGCTCTGGGTTAGTATTTTAGTGTTTTTGCTTGAAAATCCTGCTCTTTCCATCACTATTACCTCCACTCCCCCCCACCCTCCAAGTGAGAGGATGGAGAACTAGACTCATTCACGCCGACGTCTGAAGACATCAGGTAAGAGCTGACTACTGAGCACATGGAAGGTAGACTGCATGAGGTCAGTTCAGTTCAGTTTTTTAACCCCTGTCGTGTCCGGCAGTTTAACAAGCAGGATGTTAGTCTGGGTGCTTTATTGTACCAACACTTTTATTTTGCCAAGTGGAGCTCCTCTTCAGCTCCTCTTGTTACTTGAGGTATACTCTTTATTCAACATTTTAGATTATTGTGCCACAAAGCCGGAGCTGACAGGGAAAGTTAACTGAAGTAAAAGAGATAGAAAGAGGAAGAGAGGAAGGAGAGAAAGAGGAAAGAGACAGAAGAAATAGAAAAATAAATTAATACAAAAAAAGATATAGTAATAATAAAAAAAATAAATAAAAATAATAATTAAAAAAAAAGAAGAAAAAAAAATTTAAAAAGGGGGGGAGTCAGAGAGAGAGAAAGACAGGGAAAGAAAAATAATGCATAACAACTTAAGAAAAAGTAGAGCAAAAAGGAAAGAGTAACAAAGGGACAGCTTCTGCATCTTAGTGCTGGACATTGTATCATCACACCAGCTGCTGTATCTGAAAAATAAGATCCATGTACACACAAAAAAAGTATACATACTTTAATTTATATTTCTAAATTTACCAATTCCTCCATAAACCTTCCACGTTCCTGGCCAGGGACACCAACCCACGGAACGGGGGTTCGGACCCCCGATGTTAAACATGCCAAGGTTTGGAATTTCATAGCTCTCTAGCATCACTCTGTGGAGATACAGCGTCATTACGTGTTTGTCTTTTTAAATTTGAAAGGAACTTCATAATTATCTCCCAGCTGAAAATAATTTACTGGGTTTTCTTTTTTATCATGAGAGTGCTGACATCCCAAGGCAGGGTGAAAGCAAGTGAAATTCACTGATTTACCAGTCTTAAATAAAATGGACTTCTTCTGATTCCTGCTCTTTCTCTCCATAAACACAAGCCCCGATCTGGAGCACAGTGCTAGCTTTTTCCTGTGTAGCTTTAAAAAGATATCTGACAATCAGTTTCTGATAGATGAGGTTTAGGTAACATGATGCAACTTACATAAGTGGCCAAAAGTATTGGAACTCTTCCACCTTTTACAATATATGTATGTCATATAATATATGTATGATTTATGGATCATTATCCTGCTGGAGGACCCATGACCGGTCACTGAGACAGACCTTTCTAATATACAGACGCTTCTCTACTTACAAACTTTCAACTTAAGAACATTTCAAGTTACGAATGGTCGTTTGGAACGTAACTTGTTCGTAAGTAGAGGAGCATCTGTATATGTTTTTTTCCTGGATGCCTTGATGATCTCCTGATTTTATTGTGCCCTACATATATTCAAAGATTCCTCCATGTTTCACAGTAGGGATGGTGTTCTTTTCTTTGAAAGCATCATTTCGTCTTTTGTGAACACAGAGCCTCTGTGACTTACGAAAAGTTAGATTTTTTCATCTGTCCAAAGGTCATTCTTCCAAATGGAGTGTGGCTCAGGGAACGTGGTGATGCAGCTGTTTGTGGTGTGTATAGAGCCTTACCTGTTTGCAGACCAGAGTTTGAGTCGATTCCATGCCTCCAGACCCCACAACCTGGCAGATATGGATTGTGGTTTGTCAACATACACTGTAGTCAGGGTATTTCTTTACAGTAAACTTAACAGTTTTTAGCCACATTATACTACAGAAACCATTCAGACAGGTGAAACATATGGTTCAATGATCTACAACTTGGACTTCAGTTTTATTATTGTTAAATGATTTTACTATGAACAGCAGGACTGTAATTATAGACTGTACATACTCAAGCTGAAGTGCTACCTGGGAAATTTATTTATTATTGTTTTTAGTGGTCATCGCCCAGACTGCATGATTTTTTCACAATTGTGTTGGAGGCCCAATATGATATGCTTTCATGGGGCCCAAAATCTCACGCATCCGAAGTTGTTGATGCAATTTGGCCCTTGAGGAAATATAGTCCGGGACCCCGACTCTAACAGAAAGACAAATTGAAAAGAGGCAGCAAAATGTAGCAAAAAAAGTTTCCCTGAGACTGTCTAAGGAGACCTAGAGACATCCATATCTATGGAACCACTAAGCAACTGGAATGCTGTGCAAAGATTCCCAGCCACTGTGTTTTACTGGCCATTATCCATGTATTTGTAAGTTTATATATACATCTATAATACATCTGAGTAGATTATATTTTAATACAGTCACTTTATTTAAATCTGTTTGAGTATATTTGAATTTCAGTTTTAAAGTGACCTTTACCAAGAACTATGTTGTGCTTTTGCATGGAACCCTGCTTCTCTGGGTCCAAAAATACCTATTTTGTAAAAATTAATAACAAAACATGCCTATATAATTGTATCAAGTGTGAAGTAAATGTTTTGAACAAAGCAATATTAGAGAAACAAAAATAGAAAAAATGAAATATAAATACAATATAAAATATAAATAATAATCCATCCATCTAATTTGATAAACTTTTCAAAACTGTTGCGGTAAAACACCAGTCCCATAGCTTATTAAATTTCAAAATAACATAATCGGGACAATTACGCTGTAGAAAGGTCATTGTGTTTTAAATTATTGTAGTTTATAATATTATATTTTTTTATCTCAAACATAACCGCCTGGCAAAATAAAATATTGAACCTGGAAATATCAAATACCAATTAATATAAGAGCGCCAGAGTTAAATTAATCGGTATTACCAATGAATTACAATGTAAGTTCTGTTGTTTAACTGTAAAATACATTGCCGAAAAAAATTAAACGACTCAACAATACGAAAAAACTCAAAAAAAAAAAATAAACTAAGTTATCACCGATTCACATTTTAAATAGGCTACCATTTTCTCTTTATTACCTAATAAAACAAAACACATTCCACTTTTACCAATTTTATGCAAAAATACGATTTATTGAGCTACGACCTGATGAAAAGCAGTAAACACAAAGTGCCATTGTCAATAGAACATGGTAACATTTTTCTGTTTTCATCCCAACTCACAAATTAAATCATCCATCCTCAAAAATATAAACTAATTTTGAACAGATAACTTTTTAATAATGTAAGGCAAAATTTCCGAATATGAGCTAAAACTGCAAACATAAGCATTTGGGTATGTTTTGATGATTAACCTATAAGATTTTTAGAACAACCGCCAACTTACAACCTGGAACTCCGCTGCAACGAAGGCAAGAAGGAAACTTTTAGCCTTGTAAATACTCGTTACAGTTACGGTAATTTAACAGTGAGAAACTCAGTTTTATCCAATTTAACCCCGTAATATACTCTAGTGTATGTCTCAAAAATCTTAAGAACAAACACCAAACAGACCTATCAAAATATAGCACCGGGGAATAAAACAAAAATCCTTTTTTTTTTTTTTTTTTTTTTTTTATTTTTTAATAGAAAACTCATTATGTAAGAATGGAAATGATACGTTTTTAACTTAATATAGGCGTAATACGTGGTGTTTATCAGTCATGTGTCCAACATTCCTTCTACTTTAAGCCCGTACTGCGGCTACATTTGCACACGCGCAGCCAGCGCAGACAGCGCAACCGGCGCAGACAGACACTCCGATGCCCCGCACTAATCGTAATAGACTGCGCGAGACAGTTCAGGTCGTTTTCCGTAGGCCGGTTGGTGATACAGGCCACCTGACAGTGCGCCACCTCCGGGACTAATTGGTTGGGTCATACCGCTGTAAGGGCCGCCGTGGGGCACAAGGACGTTTGTGTGTCGATGATAGGCGCCGTAGCTGGACTGGAAGCGGTGGTAGCAGTTCATAGCGGAATTGTAGGGTCCACTCAGGGATGCAGGGCTAGTAATTCCGTCGCCGGTTTGCATCTGCTGGTAGTTGATTGACGCTCTTGACTCCAGTGGACTTGAATGAGAGAGGGACCATGCATTATTTACGAATGGGTTCTGCAAATACTTTGCATTCTGATGCGAACAACAGCCGTCAGAATAATTCAAGCATGGTTTCCCTGGCAAGTAAGGAACGGACTGATGCATGTATGGTCGTTTTATCCGTCGGCGTCGTCTGTAATTCCCTTTATCGAACATGTCCTCAAAGGCAGGATCTAAAGTCCAGAAATTCCCCTTCCTCTCCCCAATGCCTTCCCGAGGAACTTTTACGAAACATTCGTTCAGACTCAGGTTATGCCTGATGCTGTTTTGCCAGCCTTTCTTGTTTTTCTCATAGTAGGGGAATTTGCTGATGATAAACTGATAAATTCCATTCAGCGTCAATTTCTTTTCGTGACTTTCTTTGATGGCCATGGCGATAAGAGCCACGTATGAATAAGGGGGCTTCTGAGAAGGGTCACCTCTGTCCTTTTCGGCGCTATCCTCCGTGCCTTCATCGGTCTTGCCCGTGCTGCTCTCAGTCATAATCCTTACCGGCGTTACTGGATCTCGGCCATAATCCATGTGGCCCCGACGGGCCTGGACACTGATGTCATCTGTGACTTGAACGTCGTCCATTCTTGCTTCGCACTCTTTAATTATTTCAGTTCCCGAGAAGCTGGCAAACCTCGGCAGATTCACAGCCGCTCCCTAAACTGCCACTCAAAAAAGTCTGTCCAGGTAGCTACCTTGATAACTCCTCCCACAGAAATAGACCAAAGGTACAGGCGCGTTTAACTGTATTTCTTTTAGCTTTCAAGTCTCAAAGGATCAAAAAGTTTTAACAAATCAGTATAAGTTCACGCTAAGTTCACAGACGTGTCTTGACCTGACACATATTTAGATTGCAACAGGCTACCAAAACCTTTCACATACGTTTACACGGATTTATCTAAAACAATTACAAGAAAACAGCCACTGCTATTTTTTAGATTGCACGGTCTTCGTGGAATATTACATGTTAAAATTTAATATTCATATTCTCAATATGTTAATATTATCAAATATTAGGCAATTAATGTTAAAGTAATACACGTGCAGGTCAGGTATTTCTAAATCATACTGCGTTTCTCTTAAGTTTCACTCCAGATTACTCATGAGAAATACAAAGCGACTGATCAAAGCAACGGGGTAGCCATCTATGGTCAGGTGGCTGTAAGTAATATATGTAAGTGTTTTATTACGTTGTAAGTAGTCCTTAGGGTTTGCGAACTATCACAAAGCTTTAGGTTTATAATGTAATATATAATTACCGTAAGATTTCTTGCGCGAGAGTGAGAATCTGAAAGCGTATGATGCGTGAGACGGCAACCCTGAAGCAGTCTTAATCTTACAAATAAAAATTATGCATTCTTTTAAAAATAGAAGATACTTTATGTACTAGATATTTTGATTTAAAAGTTAAGGTTTTTACAGAGCTACAGATGCAGCCTTTGTGTTTCATGGGAAATTCAAAAGATGTAGAACCAACCCATTAAACGCCCTGTTACAGCATATGTAGCATGAGATCACAAACGTTTTCTGTTAGCCAGGTTCGGTTTTTGCCACCGTTTATTTAGATAACTTTCCTCCTACCATGTACACCTGGATATTATCTATAACCCGAGTACATACAACCTATACACTTGAAGCGATACCTCAGCGAATAAGCACTGCGGCATCTGAAGCCATCGCCCACATATAAATGTATGTATAGCGCGTGACTGCAAAAGGTAAGATAGCGATCGGTTGGTCTTTCGAATAAGCGACGGAAAAGTAAGAGATCTTACAGCTCTTTGCCTGAACAATTACTTTCTGCCCTAGTGCTTCATTGGCAGCTAAAAATTAAAAACTTCTGTAATGTTTTTAAAGCAACAATATTAACAAGCGAAATAATCTTCGTTTTTTTTCCTGAGTTTCAGTATTTCAACTATTGCATTTTCACTTGAAATACTACACTGAGCTAACTTCATATCCTACCCAAATCCAATCCAATGAAGCAATTATATAACCATGATTGACAATCATGCGCAATAGCCATTTACCGCTTCTATAGCCACATCCGTCTGCATGGTTTAAATAGGATCGGATGGCTACGATTTCGTTACTGTTTGTTCTCAGCAATCTTTGGAAAGAGTTTATGATGACATTTTAACATTGGTGTGTTTTAATTGTTGCATTGGTTAACACCCTCAGTTTGAGAATGTGATAAAAAAAAAAATCCAACAAGTGATTTAGCTCATTCTTGTGGGATGTGAACAGTTTCTACTTCTACCTATTAGTTAATTTCAGTATTTTTAGCCACAATAACATTATATCGTGTATTTTAGGGAACAGAGGCTATAAACAGAATAATGGGGCAATTAAGCAAGCAACATGGGTTAAAATGAAAGCAATCACAGACATCCTGCTGGACACTTTTATCCCTGTACTAATCATTCTCTGTTGGAGCAGTTCATACAGAAGGGACAAAGAGCTTTGTAGATAGAATTTTCCTTTTCATCTGTTATGATCTTTTTTACCCAACACTTAAATAAAAAGAGAATGTTTGGCATCACATGAATACAGGTCACCATTTCCATGTCTTCATATGTACTTTTATCATTGGATTTTGTTTAAATAATGGCCACACTTTTATAATTAAATGCACAGTAAAAACTGTACATATCAAAAAATGAATGACAATTTAGCTTCAAAATGACTTATGAAGAGCATCAATTTTAAACATTATACAGATGATTAACTTTCCAATTGCATTCAGAATTATGTATTGTATATAGTACTCTAAATATTTCACAGCTTTCTATAGATGCAAACTCTCAATGTTTTGATGACTCCTTCGGGGTTTGCATTTGGTCATCATCTTCAACGTTATAATTATACTTGGTTGAAACAAACCTTTATTCAACTGACATATCACCCAAGTCAAAACACCAACAATTACAGAAAAAAATAAGGGCATTTCCATTTAGCCAGTTGCTAACTACACAGCTTGTTGGATTTCTTAAATAATGCAGGACCTCTCATGGAGAGGGGAAGTTTTATTTTTTTCTTTAAATCAATGGACAGGACACTTTCTGTGTAAATGTGTTAAATTATTTTCGTATTTTTGGGTAAGATTTTTTTGTCATAATTTAAACACTTACAGAACCTGTAAATATGTCTACACAAAAGACACAGGGCATGATGTTAGGATACACTGTTGCAATACAACATAGATTTCATATTTTGGTGTCTTAATTCACCACAGGTTTACTTCACCAACTAAACTTTATTCTTTCACAGATGAATTTAAATCTATTTTCTAGAAGATAATGTGTTGTTGCGATACGCTTGTATATCATCAATTTTGGTGATGTTTGTGTCACAGAAAAAGTGAACACACTATATTAAGTCCATCAGCGACAAATAAAAATGAGAAAGGCTTCCTTACAAAATGGGACACACATGATTTTGTCTTGTAATACCATCATCATTCTATCATTATTTTCAACAAAACCTATATTACGGTGATAAATTTCATGCTTTTACCTTTATTTGGAGGAAAAACAAGAGACTCAAAAATTCTCAAGGCAACAGGAAAGTTAAAATCAGAAAATTATCATCCAAGTATCCAACTTGATTATTATAGACAAATAATTATATTGTCACACAAACTATCACAAACTTTTTCAAAAGGTTTTGCATTTGTCCTGTTTTTCCAAAAATATTGTATAAGGAAATTCTCCGGATTATTTGATCTCAAATTGCATTACTCTAGTACAGATAAGGGAAAGCACATTGAAAACACAATCATTTATATGCATTATGAACTTGATGTAAACTTTCACCCATTAAATTAGCACCAGGAAGAAAAGCCCCGTCTTTCCACTGTTTCAGCATCAGTTCAAATGCTCTTTTTCTAACTTTTTTGGGCAAAAAAATGCAAGAATTTACCTTACAGCTAACAGCACATTTGAAAGGTGTTTTCATGAGCCTGACACTAAAGTCAAACCAGGGAGATGTGAAAGTATTACACACCTGGATGATTTCAGTAGAACAATAAATGAATACTATATAAATGTGTAAAACATGGTTTATTCTTACCGCGTAAAAATCTCATGGGACTACAGTAATCTGAATCTTGGCATCTGAAATTCATGAAACGTAGAGAACCTCAATCATATAGTCACTGTAAATGCAACCTCTGATCCAATAACACTGATTTACAGCTTTCAAACTAGGTCTCAATTTGCCTTCAAACTCAAGAGTCCTCGTGCCAAAATAGTGTCTGAATTGATCTGAGTAAACTAACATAAACACAGAAGTGACAGGTTTCACTTCAGGATTGTGTTAAAAAAGATAAATAAAAAGTTGTGGTTAAGGTTGGAGAAAATGGTTATTCACAGAACATGTAAACACATAAACCCAGGAGTCATGTTTCACGACAAATTATGTAAGCTGACACAGCAGCTACAGTTCAAATACAACAAAAAGTAGAAATATGTCATCTTTTCCCAGACCAGATTAACAGTGTTGTACATTTTCCTTGCCAAAATACTCCACAAGGATTATCCAAGGAAAACAGGGACCTTTAGCATAGATTTAAAACAAAACACAGAGCAGGAGCAGCTGCCCTGCAGCCTGGGACACACCATGTTTGGCATTAACAAACCAGTCTCCCTGCAAGACAGCAGCCTGACAGACCAACAGCCCCCACAGACAGGATGCCAGTGTGACCAAGCAGCTTGGGGGGGTGTGGGCCATGCAAAACGCCCACATTCCCAGGGAGCACTGCCAGCACAGCCGATATTCAAGTATTTCTTCTCATCTAATTGCACCTGCTAATGGAACAATTACTGCCAAATAGAAAAACGACTCAAGCACGAAAGCTTGCTTTACATTTTGAAATGATGAGAACATGTGTAGAAGCACGACAAACGCACCGCACGCTGAGCGCTCCAGCGGAGCTCAGGCCATCTTGTCAATCAAGGACAACCTTTACTTCCACAGACAGTCCCATAAAACTTGTAACATAAAGTGTGCCAAGTAATTAAAAAAGTAATAAAAATAAGAAATAAGAAGTAATGCACTAGACAAAAATGCACCGTCACACTTGAGCGTGAAGTATTTTGCACCTTTTGAGTATTTTCCAACAGAGCGTGTTCTCCAAGGGCTCTGAATTGCTGTAATCCAGAAGCGCTATAGATTTTGCTAAACTGAAAAATGAAAATGTACATCTGTGGGGGGGGAAGTCCCAGCTTACACGTCATAAGAGACACCTTGAAGCTTAGTGCCATGGTGAAGATCAGGGGTCAGTGAGGAGGGGTTGGGGCCTCTGTGCTCATCTCCAGGTGTGGTAGCAGTACAGCGAGGCAAATACCAGGTTGGCTGTCAAGCTGGCACCCAGGAGACCCAACCAGAGAGAGCAGCGCAGAATACCTGGAACAGAGAGGACACACAGCTTCAGCAATGAATATCCATAGGACATTAATGTCACACACAAGCAGCTTCAGCCTTAACACCATAAATCTGCAGTCAGGAATCTATTTGGTACATCAATTCTGATTCAAAATACCACAAAGATTAAATTAAATTCAAGCAATCTTCATCAGTCAAAGGCAATACTCTTCCCTGTATTACACGGATGGCACAAATGTCTAATTCAATTGCAATGATAAAATCTTACTTGATTTGCAATTCCAAGGGTCAGTTCACTGTAAAATACACTGTAATAGTGATTTGTGAAGAGTATGTTAAGGAGCTCTGAAAGTCACAAATTTTTAACTTATTGAAAAAAATTGGGAAAAAAATACATAGATAACATAGCGCACTGCAAAGAATGCAAAACTGCGCAGGTGACTGCAGTGTTCCATAAGACCAACTGGTAATGCTTTACATTAACAGCTTTATTATACATGAATAACATAATATAACAAACATTATAATCGTATAATTATATAATGTTTGTTTTTAATGCATAATAAAGCCATTAAGAAATGTTAGGATGTTAACGTATAATTACATACTGCTTATGAAAGTTCTGGGAATGCATTAAAAATGCATTATGAAGGTGCAGTTACTGTAAAGCATTTCCAATAATTTTCCACTTCAGGCAATTAATTTCATGGAATGCGTATGTATTATATATTACATCTGTATTACATATTTTATATATACACACAAGTACACACAGGATTATTTAGCCATTTAGTTACAGAACCTACAGAACATTCACAGTAAATCTAGTGAAATTTGGCGCTGAAACAGATGTGTCCTTTTGACACAAACTTCGAGAAGATAAAATTAACTCCTATAATTTTTCTTTTCAGGAAATTAAACATGTGGTTTCACATGTTACAATAACTTTAATTAGCATTAGCAGTTTAAGTTGCTTGGCAGGCAATTTGATCTTATAATTGACAATGTTTTTGTACAACCTTATGTAATTCAGGCTTGTTGCTTTACTCTTCAGTTAAACAACATGGTTGCCCCTGGGAACTGAACCAAACTTGACTGTTCAACAAATGCTTCTGCTTTACTCCCTCACTCACCCTTCAGTGCACTTCTGCTTTACTCCCTCACTCACCCTTCAGTGCGTTTCTGCTTTACTCCCTCACTCACCCTTCAGTGCGCTTCTGCTTTACTCCTTCACTCATCTTCAGTGCGCTTCTGCTTTACTCCCTCACATCTTCAGTGCGCTTCTGCTTTACTCCCTCACTCACCCTTCAGTGCGCTTCTGCTTTACTCCCTCACTCACCCTTCAGTGCGCTTCTGCTTTACTCCCGCACTCACCCTTCAGTGCGCTTCTGCTTTACTCCCTCACTCACCCTTCAGCGCGCTTCTGCTTTACTCCCTCACTCATCTTCAGTGCACTTCTGCTTTACTCCCTCACTCACCCTTCAGTGCACTTCTGCTTTACTCCCTCACTCACCCTTCAGTGCGCTTCTGCTTTACTCCCTCACTCACCCTTCAGTGCGCTTCAGCTTTACTCCCTCACTCACCCTTCAGTGCGCTTCTGCTTTCCAGGCCTCTTCCGGTGGTAGTGTCCACCATGCAGTTAGAAGAGTTTGAGGAGCCACTCTTCTTCTTTTCCTCTACATCTTCATACACACTGCTATCTTCTAGAAGGGAACCCAAGTCTGGAAGAGACATTGACTTGTCATATACAGGTAGATACAGACATAAACACAGACACAATTTCAGTATTTAATCATCCGTTCAGATGTTGGTTGTTTTGAAGACTCTGACCACAACTGAACTGTCAGTTATCCTCCTGTTCTCCCCTCCACCCCCATGCTTACACACATCCAACCTCCCACACATGGTCCAAAATTTCCTAACAGACTATTACTTCCTCACCAGAAGCAAAATGGCTTAAATCAATTTTTTGACCTCTTCCCATAGGTAACATGGAGAGTGCCTGTTCGGAGTAAAATCAGACACATTGAACCGAATTTGTTACAGCACTATATCTATAGAAAAACAACATGTCTAAGGTCATCCCAAATAAAGAAATGACTACTGAAAAAGATGCGGGTGCGAGGAAGGGAAAATGTTAACTTACAATTTTACAATAATTTTACTTCCAAAGCCTTCAGAAACTGCCCTTTCAGATACTTACACAGTTAGAAAAAAACCACAGCAGTCACATTTATTCTTCAACCAATTATAAAGAACATCATTCCTCACTTTCACTCGTGAAGGTAAATATTTAAAAGCTGTAATATTTCATTGTGACATTCACATAGAAAACATAAAAAGTACTGAATGTTGCCTGAGATAGGATCTTAAAAAATGGTCAAGACGACCTGAAACACAAATACATGCGGGGACTTGCTTATAAAGGATGAGTAGAGCTGAAGTTCCCAAAGTTTGGTGAGAACCACAGTGAAAAGAGAAAGTCAAGCATCCCCTGTGCAATATGCTGCTTAAATAGCAGAGCAGCTTCAGGACAGCAGCAGGCTCATCCAGCTCCACTTTGACAAGGGCTGCTGCAGGAAATCATCCCTACCCACCTCCACTGCACTGTACAGCAGGTCGTGCCATTGTCAGGAAAGGGGAGCTTCGTTCTGATGCAAATTATTAATGTGACCTTGCACATTACCTACATACCAGCAATTATTTACATATCAGGATACTCATTGTACACTGGTTATTTTTGTTTGCTTTATATACATGCCAGTTTGTGATGTATGTGTTATATATGCTAATGTTGCTGTAATGATAATTTCCCTTTAAGGGATTAATAAAGATCTCTCTCTCTCTCTGATGTGGGTGTCTGGGTGTCTTGTTTAGCCCTGTGTTACTGAAAACACAAGAGAGACTGCGCTCAGCAGACAGACTTATCTTTGATGCTTAACTCCTTCCAAGTTCACATCTAGGGCTCAGATTATCTGACCACCAAAGATGCAGGGTGGGGTTAGTTATGGCCTATTGGCAGATGACCACCTGAGCCAAATCACGTTATAGTATAGTGGTCATACAGAAAGATAAGTGGTTCCTTCACTGTGCATTAAAGCAATCTGAGTGTGTTCGTTGTCTCAGTGGAACTAGTCACAAAAAAACAAGGATATAATCTGAAAAATTCTACACAGATCAATAAATGCTTCCAATACTCAAACTGCACACCCGTTTCTGTACCCACTGCGTGTTTAGCTCACACATTAACACTTTCTGAAAATGTAGCAAGAGCCACTGAGGTAACCACTGAAACTGGGAATGAAGGGTCAGATGACACAGTGCTAGAAAGTGCTATAGACTACAGACTCCGCAGCTAAAGAAATGGGAACAAGGCCGAGTCCATTTCAAATCATGCGAGATATGACACTAAATCTGAGATGAAAGATGCGCATGTGATGTAATTTGGGCTGCGGGTTACACAGAAACACACAGTATGACAGGGGCTCCAAAAAAAAAAAAAAGTTGGCCCTCAAATGAAAAAATTATGCCAATCAAATCAAGGCTCGTCCTCAAAAATATATCCTGAGAAAGTCAGCTAGCGCCTAACGAAGACGCTACTGGCTCATGTAGTTACTCCTGCATACCACGGTTGCTGGAAGGGAAGGCCAAGGATTCTGGGCCAAATATGGAGCTGGGGTAGAGGCCGGGTTCCGGTGAGCAGCGAGACGCAGACGGCAAGCCGGGCTCCGTGGGGCTGGAGAAGAGCTGCAGCTTCTTGCCGCCCAGGTGCAGCCTGGCTGGACTGATGATGGGCCGACGGTGGCGGGCCGAGCTGGACGTGGATGTGACAGAGCCCGCGACTGAGGGGGCCGGTGAAGGCCCTGGGGATGAAGGTCGGCTTCCGGGCTTTAAGGAGAAGTAGTCTGGACAGGGGAGACAGCCACACCTGCCTGTGAAAAATCACTGTACATCAACAATTACTAAGATTACAGGCTTCATTTTTGTCGCGTTGACATAGTAGCCATTTCAGAATGCTTAAAGTTTTTTCCAATCTTCAGAATTCTCTTTTATATTAATTACCTTCCAACTGATACAAGAACAGTTGTTTTCAGTTACCTGATGCCAGAGAATCCTTACATAGTGAAGGCTGCCGGCTACCACTGAACAGCTGACCTGAATCTGAAAGAAAACAATACAGAGATTATTTTGTCCATTTCACAGATCTTAAAAACCAGCAATCAGCTTCCTGTACCCAGTAGCACAGCAGTTAATGTACTAGAATTGTTGGCTCTGGTGTAAATATCCAGCTCTAAATGGTAAAATTGTGCTACATGTACTTCATTAGAATTGCATGGTAACAGACAAAAAAAAGACTAAAAAAAAGACAACACTTAGGTTACAGCAGAAAACGGACAGACTATTTGAAAAGGCTAAAATATAGAGTGGTAACAGAAAAGCAGATCTTTCCTGGGTCACTGAAAACACTCATGGTTTTAACTTACAGTGCGATGTAGTTTAATTTTTTTATGTGGTCACAAGGTGATACATCTGCAAATGAAGCAGGTCATGTGCCCTTTTTATAACATTAAAAAACTAGAACCCATCACACACTGGTATATAATATTTATACCAACTGAGTCCTATGAGCTAACAATGCACCACATCATTATGTCTCTGGCTTTACAAGGTAGTTTTTACTATCGTTAAAAAGTACCTGGTTAACTTACGTTTCTAGTAGAATGATCAAAATTTACTCCAAAACATGAAGGTGAGGGGGAGGGGAGATGGGCACCTTATGAAGATAAACATCTTAATGCCACAGTCTCGACATGTGCAATGGTCAGGTGTGTGTAAGGCTGTCCATACAGCCAAATCCCCTGCTGCATGTTTGTCAGAGCATCTAGATTACTGCTTCTACAAAAATAATATAAAAATCAAGGTAAACATTTAAAAGGTGACAAAAACTAATATGCCAGCAACAAACGCAGCCAGGGTTATGGGAGTTTCAGTCATTCTTAATGTCACAGAAGCAGACTGGTGCTACCCAAACACCTGCCCAGCTGGCCAGACGAACAGCAGGTGGGGTATAAACCATAAAACAGGTGCATGCAGTACTTGTGAAGCTGCAGTCAGTGCACAACAGGTATTTATGCAGCAAGACACCACTTCCCAGACACCCCACACCCCTCACAAATCCCATTCCTTAATCCCAGGGTTTGAACATCCTATAACAGTGCCCCTCCATTCTGGGCAAAGGCACCCCCCCTCCAATAGGCTGCAAAGTGGCTTCTGCTATCCCAGCATGCCTCGGGCTGCAAAGACGTGCAGAGCAGCTGCCAGCTGAGCTGGTCTGACAGCGTGCCATAGGGAAAGGGTAGGAAATACAGGCCAGCAGCAAGCCTGCAGAATAATCACAACATCTTCAGCTTTTTCAGCTAGATGTGTCATGGAATCCAACAAAAAAGGAATGCACAATGGTAAACTGAAGACTATTCTTTTTGTCGATTTTGTCAAACAATATTAGCAATTTCCATATTCCACCTGCCACTGTCAAAGATCAGCCTCTGACACACAGCAGGATATTAGATGTGAAAATGACTAACACTTTGGTTAAATAATAAGCAGTGTTCACTGCAGGGCAAAGGAAGAACCAAGCCCATAACCAAGCTTTTAATGGTCTGAACTGCAAAATAGCCAGAAGATATTTTGGAAAATTTTGAACACCTAGACATGTTAATTTGAATATCACACATTTACGTTTTTTCATGATTTTATCATTGTGTACAAGAAGCCTGTGTAAGTGAATGTCCCCATTTCCAGCTGTTTCCACAGCAGTTCACTGCAGCAGTGATCAGTGACGAACAAACGGCGGCACAGGTCTCAGGAGAGTAATTTTTAGTTATTGCTAATTATCTGACCAATTTTTCCCACTAGCTAACCAAAAGCGGATTATGACTACTTACAGTTTCCCCACCCTATACTATTTTTCTTGAACAAAGCCAAATCAAACCAGCACCTCCCATGTCAAAAATGATCTTGACTTTATGGAAAGAGACACAAAGTGAGCATCTGAAAGCAAGGTCAGCCAGGGTTCCTGGAGCAGCCGAGACCAAGGACCTCTCTGAAGAGCCTGACGGGGATATGATCACTCTGCCAGCTAAGGGATTCAAACCCAGACTTTGTGGGCATGGGTCAGGACCTTCTCTGAGCTACACAAGGATATTTTTAATAAAGATAAATTATGAAAATATTTA
>JAODJU010000069.1:413156-444693 GCA_026776725.1 Gnathonemus echidnorhynchus
TAATCAGATTAATCATGATGATGGATTAATCCGCATTAACCCGTTAATTTTGACAGCCCTAATATATATATATATATATTCGTGCCCTGTGGTGGACTGGCGACCTGCCCAGGGTGTACCCTGCCTCTCACCCGATGATGCTGGGATTGGCTCCAGCCTCCCCGCGACCCAGATAGTATAGATGATGGATGGATAGATGGATGGATATATATATATATTTTTGTGTGTGTGTGTGTCGTACTTCCCACCCCCTTTACAGACTACATTTGAGCTTTACTGAAAGTGCCATAAGCCCAGTCATACCTAGTTAAGGTTTGAATTAAACCTGAACTCACAGTTAGTCCCTTATTCTTTAACAGCCCTCAAAACTAAGTGTATTTTCACATAGAATTCTGAACTTACAAAAGAGCAGGGCTGTACGTCTTCTGAATTCAGAAACAATAGTCAACATACAGGATGGATTCTCTCACCATGAATAATCATCCTGAACTGGGTCCTGGCTATGAGGAAAACCTGCCACCAGCGAGCAGTGACCTGACAGCGTAAGGGAGCCTATGTCCTGTCCCACCACTTGAGCAGGCTAAATTCCACTTCTGGGTGCGGCACTGCCAGTGTTGACAGGCCAGTTCATTTCTCCATAGATGCAAAGCCACTGGCCCATGCACAGCTCCCACAATGCATTTCAGCAATGGTTCCACATGAGAGGCAGCCCAATCTCACCTCAGGAAACTTGGCTCATGGCCTGCAGCCCTGATGGAGAGGTGACACATGCCTTTAGAGCAAAGGAGCAGGTTCTTTCGCAAAAATGGCCCATAAGCCTGTATATTATTCATGCAAATTCTCTTTTTTGCACAACTACAAACATCACTTTCGCAGTGCTGGATCCAAACTTTTGGAAGACGCCAATCACGGCACGTTTTGTTAACACTGACGCACATCAGCTCCTCTCAGGTTAGGACAAGCCCCCGTTAGCCCGGGTTGGTACCAGACCCGCATCTTGGCTCAGAACATGCTAGGAGTTCATGCAGCAAGGTACTAACCGTCCTTCTGTCAGCTCCTTCTGTCATTTTCGTACTACATTCCAGAGGATGTTAAGGTTCCGATAGCGGGTGACTAAGCTTTGTGACGACAGCTTTAACCGTCAGTCTGGGTACATACCGGCGGTTTGCTAGGCCAGCACTCCCTCAGAAGACGGCACTTTAGGTCGCCATAGCTCAACACAGGAGCTCGCTGGTTTTAAGATGCTTACACTTCCGGCTCTGCCTCGCAGCCCTTTCAGAACTTGCCGCGACCCAAATTTGGGTCACGACCCATGGGTTGAGAACCGCGGGCTTAATGGGTTGTGTGGCACGGCGGAGCCGGCATGGAGACTCACCCGTGCAGGCAAGGGAGGGTATAGTGCCCAGGGACAGGGCTCGACTCAGGCGGCCCGGCAGAGAGGAGGGCGAGGTCCGGCGACCCCGCTGCTGGTAAAGCTGGCGGCTGAGAAAGTGCAACAGATTGGGAGGCGGCGTAGGTGCAAAGGAGGGGGAGGGTCCCGACAGGGCCGACGCCATCACTGGGATATGCCCGTCATAGCAGGAGCCCAAAGAGCCGCCAGACAGGTACCTAGAACAGAAGAGCAGAGTGGTTATTGGACAGAAGCCCTGCGAAGACACTGTGCTGTTACATGTCACACAGCAGGGAGGCAGGGGGAGAGTCGGCACGGCCAGGCCAGCTGCAAGGAGCCTAACAGAAGAACATCAGCACTACCAATACGTACCACCAACGCAAGGCTGGGTTCTGCAACGTATCGCGTTGGTTCATTTCTACACCAATTTCCAGTAGTGACGAGTTAATGTTACTAATAAAAATGTACTACACCCCTGGTAACTTCCCGTAAAGGTTTCTGTAGAAGTACATATTCATTTACAGCTGTTCAAGTTGGCTGACATACAAACATTTCAGGAATTTAGAAAGCAAGTTTAAGCTGATGATAAAACCAAACTAAGAAGGTAAAAATATACTCAAGATAAAACAGCAAATTCACTGAAACTTTAACATGAAGCTGAAATGAAAACATATATATTACATATATACACACCATCCAACAAATACATTCTTATGAACCTTCAGTTAGCTGTGGGCCAGAAAAAGTAATGTGTGGGTAATTATAGGATATTCTCACCTTTGTGTTTTTGTTTGAAAAACATTACAAATGCATGTGAATCAAGTTGCAACTGCATAACCCTCATTGTGGCCAGTACACTTTCAAAAAGAAAAACTTTGCATCGATTCAAAAGCACTCATCCTTCAATCTGTAGATTTGTATCAACACGCCAACTGGTGCTTATGTACCACTGGAATTAAAACTGTTGCGCTAAAATCCTTTCTACACAGCTGAGAATTGAAGGTCATGTAAAGTCTAGCTTTACTAAAGTTTCTTATGACTTCAGGATGAAAGCACTGGTGATGTAACAAGGTTTGACTCATTTAAGAATAGCATACATACACACATTTGAATATTGCACAGTTTATTTAACTGATTCAAATGACAGCTATGGAACAATATATTGTTTACAGAATTACATCACATGACAAAGTCCAAGAGGACAATTTAAAGATACAGTACCCAAATTAGCCTGTAATTCATACATTTACTGAAAAGACTGTTCCGACAGTAGTCCAAATCTTTCTGAAACATACATTTTAAAAAATTCAGTAAATTTTAAAATTTTAGCCAAACAAAAAAAGAATACACAAGTGTGAGGGTACTGGATCTTGGTGTTTTAATTAAGTTAAATAAATTGTAAAAGTACAAAAAAACCGCTAAATATCCCAATGGTTAAACAAGAAATGACAGTAATATCATACATGTAAATGGCACATTGGAGAATATCTTAAAGCTTTAAGAATAACAACTTTAGCCTGTGACATTATCTATGATTCTCCTTAATCTGTCTCAAACGAATCCATATTCATGCAGAACACACCTACGTACCTGTAGACTTTAACAGTACAGTTTTTGGTATTACATGTATAGTTGTACACCCCAAAGAACCAATTGCTGTGCTGTATTAGCAAGATGGCGTAAGTGCACACAAAGTCATGTAAAAGGCAGGTGGCATACAGCTGGAGTCGAGATGAAGCCAAAGCTCACAGGGGCTTTGAAAATGACACAGTACAAGAACTCTGTGCTGCCCTCTTCTGGATAGGAGGGCAGTAGCAAGTGGAGCTTCCTAGCCTCATCTTTGGGTGCGGAATTTTACAGTAAGAATATCCCAGCAAATGGAAACCAGGTAAATGACTAAGCTACAAAAACAGAACTATAGACAACACTTTCAGATTTTAGGAATCTGTCTCCAAGTAGTATATAAGGAAATTGCACTCACTACCTAATGTTGACTGTCAGGTTCCTCGCTGGCAAAATACAAAGCTTCATTCAAAACAACAAAGAGGAGACAATACAGTCAACTGTTTATGTAAATTCACATTTATCATAGTGCTACAATATTTTAATACATGGCTCTCTAAGATCACATTCCTAGAACACACAATCTTAACCTGACAGATTCAATGATGAAACATTTCTCCCTTGAAAATTTGTTCGGAAATAAAATAGTGATCAGAGTGTTTAGAAAACCCGTAAAATATTAGGACAGGATGTCAGTCATGTCACAGGGTTAGGAATTTGCCAGGAAAGTACCATTAGCTTCCACATTCACATAATTCCCAGACTACAGCTATGTTTCAGAACCTGTTTAAATGGCACATGCAGTTGCAAATTATAATACTCACATGCAGACATGTCACAACACAAACACAGAACTAACCCTACAAAACATACTAATAAAATCATGACCTATTCTTATATTTTTATAACAATTTAGGTCACCATACAGTGACAGAACTATAAAGTAGTGTGATCTTGGTTATTTTTTCCCCAAAAGCTAACAGTTTTTCTGTTATGACTTCACAGAGGGTTCCTTCAGGAATGCTGAACCTAACAACCAGGCTCCATTGCTAACAGAATGCAGTACATAACAATGTGTCCCTCACACAAAACAGCCCCTTTTTCCCCCAAATTGAAATAAAGGAAGTGTTTGTGCCATCATGTTTCTGTGTTACTGTAGTGTCAATCCAGAATTAATCAACCCAATTATTCACAGCTAAAAAGTATAACAATTAGTGTTATTTAGCATTAAGCATTAGTGGTTATTTCTTTTTGCTACCAAAGACTGCTAAATGTTTCTCTCTCTAGGTATGTAAAACAACAACCAGCAGGGCTAAAACCGGTGTGTCAAAAAGGTCTGTTTCCAGATCATGTAGTGTCGTTAAACAGTCAAATTTGAGTAAATCTTGTACAGATTTTACCATAAATTCATTATAGCTGCCACTTTGTGTAGTAACCAAACACTGTTCCTCACCAAAAATGCTATCACTGGTCACTAAAACTGCCCCAAACAGGCTGAATGGTAACTGCACCCATAAACTGTAATTAAACAACATTCTTTCAGCTTTCTTTTGAAATACAGTCACAGGCATCGTAGATAAACAGAGTTATAGCAGACCAATAACTAGGCAGGGTCTGCACTTTCATTATACTGCTCAGTTTTCAGTACAAAATGAACAATTACTTGCTTAATTATGGACAAGTGAATCCATAATACTGAAGGATACATGACCATATAAAATCGCCATGACAGACTGACCATGGATAAGAGCTAAACAGAACCTACGAAAGCAAAGAATTTGGAACACTAACGTCTATAATGCAAAAGCCGACTTCAGTAAATGTTCCAAGCTACCTACAGTCATGTCGTAAGAACCAGAAGAGTCATTATACTCCACACCACCAATACTACCAAGACAATGAACTAAAAGCAAAAGATCATCATTGGACATACAGCCTACAGCACTGGTGGACCATTTAAACAGGTCTTTCAAACTCGTTTCAAAGTATAAACTTTTCATTCCGACACATTCCTCTAATTTGACTGGACTATATCTGTAGATTACAGTGAAAGGCAGCATTTTTAAAAATTCACAACTAACAAATCAAGAGGTATCTGATATTAAAAAAATTTAAATGTGCTCTAAGTCTAAAAATAATACTAAACAGGTAGTACAAAGAATCAGGGTTGTGCAGCATTTCAGCTGGTCACTGAAGTGGTATATAGACAAATGCTCATTGCCAGACTTATGGCAATGATGTAATTTACTGCATTTTTTTTTTAATAATTGCATGTCACTTCAACATACTACTGATTACTGCTAATACAGCCAGACCATGTGGAAACCGAAAACATAAAGATGCATAATCCAGTGTGGAAATGTATTCAGTGATAGGAAGTATTATATGGCACTACAAACATTTAAACTAATGATTATAACTTATAACCGATTAAAGAAATATATGCATGGATTATTTTGTTAATACAAGCAGAGGAGGAGATTGAGGAAGCCAGAGAAGCAGAGAAACACTCTGACATGACATTGAGAGAAAAAAAAAACCCACACACACAAAAAAAACACAAAATCCTAGGCCACACAGTCTCCTTCCCTTCTGCATGGTGTTTAAGTGTCACTGTTCGAATTCTGACCTTCGAGCCCTGGCTCTCCTCTGGCTGGCAGCCTTGCGCGTGGCCACAGCGGCTGCGAAGCCCACCAGGCAGCAGAGGGCTGTGGTGCTCAGCTTGACCGTGTCAAGCCAGCCCGGGGTGTCTGGCAGCAGGTAGGTCTCCAGCAGGTACAGGCACAGGACCAGGAACCACAGCAGTGAGGCCATAGCGTCAATACGCCGCAGCCTTCAGCAGCGAAAACAAATCGCATGTAATTATATCGAAACGTAACAAAAACAAAATTACATGCAGAGCAAAGGTAGGAATCTCAGCCTTAACTTTCCGGTATTAGCCACTGCATGATCAGAACTATAAGCCTAAGCATTTACAGCTTAAAACATTACATAAGACATTTACAAAGAGGAGGCCATTCAGCCCATGAAGCTTGTTTGTGGAGAACTCAACTAATAGCATCAAGTTGTTAAAATCTTATCTAACTCCGATTTAAAGGAACCCAAGGTTTGAGCTTGCGCTACACTAACAGGAAAACTATTCAATACTCTAACTACACGCTATGTAAAGAAGTACTTTCTCAAATCCAGTTTAAAATGTTCTCCAGCTAATTTCCACTTATGGGCACGAGTTCCTGTATTTGAACTAATATTGAAGTAACTATTCGGTTGAACAGCATCCAGACCTGTTAGAATCTTATATACTTGGATCATGTTCCCCCTTAGTCTCCTTTACTCATGGCTGAACAGATTCAACCCAGCTAACCTCTCCTCATAAGACATTCCTTTAAGACCGGGAATCATCTTTATATCCCTACACTGAGCCCTTTCGAATGTCCTTCTTAAGGTATGGTGATCAAACCTGCACACAATATTCTAGGTGGGGTCTTACCAAGGAATTGTATAATCATAGCATCACCTCCCTTGACTTAAACTCCACACACCTAGAGATGTAACCCAACATCCTATTGACCTTTTTAATTGCTTCCCCACACTGGCGAGAGTGAGACATGGAAGCGTCAACATACACACCGAGGTCTTTCTCATAATTAGCTACCTTCATTTCAGAGGAACCCACAAAATATCTGTATATTTCTGCTCCTTGCATGGATTTCCTTACATTTGTCTACATTAAATTTCATCTGCCCGGTATCAGCCCAGTCACTAATTAAATCAAGATCCCACTGTAGCCTTTGTGCCACTAGATCAGTATCTGCTACACCACCCACCTTGTTGTGGTCTGCAAATGTAACCAATTTGCTGTATATATTGGTGTCAATATCATTTCTGTAAATCAGGAATAATAGTGGTCCTAAAATGGAACCCTGCAGTACCCCACTATGAATGCAGGCCCCCTCCCCCCCCCAAAAAAAAACATTGTGCCTCTAATAACTACCTGCTGCTTCCTATGCGTTACGCAGTTTTCAATCCAAGCTGCTACAGTTCCTGAAATCTTTGTTGCATTGAGCTTAAGCAGGAATCATTTGTGGGGAACGACAAAGGCCTTCTGGAAATCTAAGAGGATCACATTTCGATTTTCTGATCGATTTCCCTTTAAGGTTCAAGATCAAGTTCCCATGTACCTTTATCTGCATAGTAGGATCTTACATATTACTTGTGGATCTATATTCTTATAGGTAGAAGTGTGTCACCTGATGAGGCCGGCGAAGAACATGCTACTGACACAGGTCAGCAGGCCCAGGAAGACCAGCACCATCTGATGGTCGTTGCCGTAGTCCCAGGCTACCTGGGCCTTCTCCAGGGCATCACCTGGCACCAGGCCCAGCAGCTCACGCCACACCCCCCCCAACTCGCTGCCACTGGGGTCTGACATATTCTCGCGGAGTGGGCTGGATCCAGGTGAGATCACACCCCCACTCTGTGCCTGCAAGGGGCTTGCAGGGGCTAAAAATGGGTGCCGCCCATACAGTGCAATCAGCACCAGGAACACACAGGTAAGGAAGGCCAGGAAGCGAAGGAGGATCACCAGTGCTGGCGGCGAGACAGAGTGGGAGGCCTGCACAGGAGGATAGGAGACCAAATTCATTCTCCAGCCTAAGCATAATGGTGTCCCTGTTTATAACAAGTGAACCAGAAGCACATAAAAACAGCACTAAATATCTCAGTCTGAGATGCCAAAGAACCAATATCTATCAATCATTCAACTACATATGTGTTTCACAGTCCACTTACAGAGATATATTTGTATACCTCTATTAGGCATCCAGTGAAATTCCAGTTAACATGAAAATTGTAAAACTGACAATGTAAATAAATCTGACAATGTAAACTATACCAAAGTAAATCTGGTTTCCCACAAAACAGAAAGCCTGTCCCTGCACAGTCAGCAACCCTTGCACATCCTGTCTTGATCTCCTATGAGGTGCAAATGCACACAAAACCGAAGACTGAGGGCGGGTCCTTTGGGTGGTGGAGCCTTTGGGAGGCGGCTCTGCGGGGCAAACTCACCTGCACGCAGCCCAGCTGAGCATCGCGACCACGCCGCAGCTGGTGGCTGAAGAGCAGTGCGCGTAGCTGGCGGTTCTGGTGCTTGATGTAGTACTCCACGGCAGTCTGACAGGGCCGACAGAGCTTGTACGTCTGCTCCAGGTGGTGCCGGTACACCTCGATCTCCTCGTCGTACTTCTCCTGGACCAGCCAAGGAAGACAATGCATTAAAGTACCAGTAATGTCTGCTGGCACTGACAGTCACCCATAATAAGATTATTTCATAGTAGTCTGAAATTGACCTTCCCAGTTAAATGGATAACCACAACTATTAGAACTCAAAGGGATTGAACAGCAAACACGTGATTCTGAAAAGTGAAGAACTGATCACAAAGTTCCCAGACAGGGCTTCTGTACAATGAAGCTTCTCAAAGGAGGGAATCAGAACAAAATGGAGAACAACATTCATCTGGAAACACCCAGGGTTCCTTGCACCTACATTTCAATCATTCCCATCTTAGTTCTTATGTTATGCTCTACTTGCACAGAAGAAAGACTGTATGTGGAAAAACCACTTTAGTGTGCAAGCAGGGCAGCCCTGTGGACTGAAAGACAAACTTAAGGACCCTGAAACAGCCTCGGCCTTCATATCCCTGAAATGGAACGCTGCAAATGTCGCTTTTCATTTGGACAGAACTTCCATTTACATTTTATTGGGTTAGATTAATTTACGACATCCAAAGAATCTCTGAACATTTAATTCAGCAGCCAGTCTGGTCTGCAGCATTCCATGAATAATGCTGGTCCTCACCTCATTCCATTACAGGCTCGGTGCCCAAAATGCAAAAAAAAAAATAATAATTCTCGTCACTAGCACTTGGGTGCATAAGTCAAACTCTCCTCTATATTTTTGCGTTTTTACAATTACAATCTTGTGCTGCTCACTTGTTCTAGAAAGGCACTAGATTTATTCAGAATACTTTTGCCATTTAACCATCATTGATGTTTTATCATGAGAACAAAGTTTAACACAATGATCTCAGTAATACGCAAGCTGTTTGCATTAAATCATTTAATGAATAAACAACTGACAGCTAGCCAATGAGGGTAAACTGGGTGTTCTCCATAGCCTTATTTCCGCTAAAGACATTGGTGTTAATGATCTTGCTTCTAAATTCTATAAGTGCCTTGCATATGCCCCACTCAGCTTCAAAGCCTTAAACAGTTGAAAAAAAATATGTATATAATTTATTTGTAGGCAAGTCACAAGAATACAGTACAATACAGTAATAATAAAAATGACTAAATAAGGTACTGTACCTCAAGGCAATGAACTGCTGAAGCCTCACAATATTTTCAAAAGCATCACAAAATAATGTGTGCGGTCATTATTACAAACCATTGCACTTATATTAAAAATTCGGGTTAAGAGTTAAGAGGCTTGGAGGCAGTCTGTTAAGTACGAGCTGTCTGTAAGTACAAGTTCCTAACCTGGGGACTACCTGTATCAGAAGAACTTGTTCACTCCAGCAAGACACCGAAAACGTGGGTTTTTACCTAGAGAATAAACAAACAAGCAAACTCCAAAAATACCGCCGCGTGCAAACTACACAGCATTCACAGACAGACAAACCCTCCACTGGGCTGCACAGACCTCATCACGAGGCAGGAAAGACGCCAGCTGCTTGATCTTCACGGTCTGGTTGTGGTTACACTTTTTGCACAGAAGCATCTGGCAGTTGACCCACTGCAGCGGCCGAGCCGCCTCTGCCGGGGTGAGACCGGCGGACACGCCGTGGTTCAGGTGCTCCATGTACTGCGCTGGGATGGGCTTGTTGTAGTCACCATTCTGGAAGGGAAAAATGAAACGAGGCACACGAATCAGCACTGAAATGAGATTTACTTGCGAGAAATAAAAACTAGCTATATGTGAGCATAGAAAGGCGTTCGGGAAATTATCAACAGTCAACAAAGACATTCATTTTTTTTTCCGCCTATTTATGAGAGATGGATCACATGATCCTGGGTAGTATTCCTTAGTATTAGTGACTTATTTAGCCTTAATCTGGTGGAGGGCTGCTGCAGATACCAGCAATGGGCACACATGTATAATCATACTCCACACACCACACCAACTAGCCTAACTGCAGAGCCTGCAACATGTGCAGACATTGTGCTGCTCCTGTAATCTGGGAATTAAAAACCCAGAACTCTAATCATTAACCAAGCAACTCTAATAACTATATATAAATACACACACACACACACACACACTTATTACAGTATTATAACACATGACCATTAACTTATAAAAATGGAGTAACACTATTCCTTGTACATCTTCCTTCACTGGGTTAGATGAGGCTTACCTCTTGGAAGCCGTTGTACTGCTCACAGTTGGGACAGTCCCAGCAGTTTCTGTTTCCATACGGAACCACTGTGTCTTGGTTGCAGAACCAACAGTTCACATTAACATGCGTCGGCTTCTTCCTGCCAAATCAGATGCAAGTTTTGTAAGCATGCATGTGGCTACCGGCTAGCAGCGCCAAGTGTTAAGAAATAAAAAATAATCCTGGATTTTGTAAATAACAGCAGCAAGCTCTCTACAATTAAAGTACAAGTAGCATTTCCACTACCAACAAAAGCTTTTCTGCACCAGGTTTATTCTTCCACTTGAGTGACAATTAGTGGGTTAGAGACCAATTCACTACTGGAAACACTGGGGGCCAGATTCCACTTTTAACCAGTTCACTTTCACCTTGCATTCTGTGACAGGGAAAACAGGAGTCAGATAACTAGTCTTTTATTCAGAGCTATTTATAAATCTATTGATCCATAACAACTTATCAGATACTGGGTGATGAATACACATATCCCAGAATTCCCAGGGCATAAGAGGGCACGATGGACAGGATGCAAGTTATGGGGCACACAGTCACACCAGCCAGGCTATTTAGTGACACCAATTTACCTTACCAGGTCAGGAGGAAACCAGAGTACTCAAACACTGCATGAAGTTATGCAAACTGCAGACACTAAGCAATGAGCATATACATTATTCAATTTGAAACTTATTTGTATACTTCACACTCATTTTCAGTTTTCCAAGAGCGATCATTTCTTTATTTCCGATCATGCTTGCCCTAAAAGACAGTGATGTAACGTAATGCAACCCAGTTTAATATGCCATTGTTTCTCAAGTTCAGTAATCCCAGGAACCGGATACTCAACATACTTAATTTACCTTCAATCAGGTTACTGGCACATTTTCTTATACTAAAAAATGCTGTTTTTAATCATTTTTAAATATTTTTTAATCTGGATGTTGTGGAATAAGTAACACAATTATTCATTATAACTGGTTCAGCCATTTTTAAATACCACCATCATTTAAATTACCAAAATAAATGCAACCTATTTCAGAAATGACACACACATCTAGGGATGGGAATATGGTTTGGCAATGGGTAGGATTACCTTGCTAATCAACGGCTGTTCTCAACCCTGCAAGTGCTTAAACATGCCTCCCACCACTCCTTGCATGTTACGTTTGAAAGCATGTATTGAGTATGAAGGGCTTGTATGATTGAAAGAATCATATGACCAACGGGCACTTTCCCCATTTCTGCCTTTTTCAGAACTTCTGTTGCGTAACTGTGTTCCCACTGCAGGAATTCATCCACACTGTAGTTCCTCTGAGGTAGTTCCAGAACTCCTTCAGTCCCTACTCCACAGTAGGTATTTTCCCCTTGACCAAAAGCCACTGGGTGGGGCTTACAGCAATTAACTTTGCCGATTTGTTGACCACAAGCACCAGCACCAACTTGGAAGTGACGCCAAATTATGGAGGAAATCAGTAGTGAAGCAAAAATCAAGCAGATACAATAATTTTGTATCTCAATTACATTAGAAGCATTAAGGAATACCTTTTTTGCTTGCGTCTCCAAATTTATGCTTTGGAAAATTCCAACAGATATCAATACCAGAAATACTTCTGTCTAATATCGGCAATGCATGCAGTGAAGTTTGCCCGTGCTTATTAGTGGAACAAGGTTAACATTGTTTTTTATTCTGTAGAAAATTAAAGATCAACTGACTGACCAGATGTAGTAATAAATTAAAAGCATGCTGTAGGCCTTATAAATATATAAACAAAATGCGATTTGTCCAATATTTTTGGACCACAGGTTGTATTGGTTGGATTGGAGATTTTGAGTATCACATCGAGGAGGACACTTGAGAGCAGACAGTTTTGATCTATGTTCCTACCCTCACCTATGGTCATGAGCTGTGGGTAGTGACCGAAAAAACGAAGTCATGAATACAAGTGGCCGAAATGAGTTTCCTCCGCAGGGTGGCTGGGCTCTCCCTTAGAGATATGGTGAGGTGCTCGGTCATTCGGACAATAAGAAACTTTATGGATCCCATTGGAAAATTCCAGAAATTTGAGAAGTTGTTCAATATTTTGTTGTTCTCCCTCATTTTTCTTCCTATTTTTCTACCATCTAAAAATTACAACCATCAAAAAGACACACTGTTCTCCGAATTAGATTTCTTTCATTTTTAAAAAGGTATGAAAAATGACTGGATGGATTGTATATATTTCACCAATATGTGTCTAGTGACCAGCACACCCTGTGAGACTGAAGCTTTACGTAATGAACCTTTTGGTGAATGAATTAGCTGGGGGAAAAAAAGCAAAAAAAAAAAAAAGAATTAAAAAAAATATATATCCAACATAATACATGAGCAACAGAAAGATATACTGAAAAGTAAAAGCCCTCATCAAAAAAAAAGAAAGTCTCATTTCTCCACCACTGAAAAACCAAAGAAGAATATAAAACCTTTGGCTAATTTCACACTAATGCCAAAAAGCCTGTGTCTACTGAAATTCTAACGAAATGTATACAATCACAAAATACATTTCCAACATATATGTCTTATCTTGCAGTTGCCCCCAATGGTTATATGTTTTCATTCAACTGGCTGAATGGGAATCCTTATAAAGTCTGGGCAATAATCACCATGCATTTTTGCACTGGTCATAATAAGATACAATACTATGTATTGTCTTGCACCCAATAGTAGAGAAATAAAAATGGTAAATGCATAAAAGTTAACAGGCGATTTGATGCATACTATCATCTTGATTGTGGATGATAGGGGCAGGGTGTAAAACCATTATAATTGTCATGATGTAACAGCTTCCCACAAACATGTTATGCAGAGGAATTAATCCTCTTTGCATTAATGTGAAAGTCAAAATAAATATCATTAAGGTCTTACTTTTATTTCCACCTTTCACGGAACCATAATTATGATTACAATTTAAATTTAAATACCACTAATATTTTCAAATTAGTATTAATAAGGCTGGGAGTAATCAGGTGAAAGGAATGCAAATTATTAGGAAAGTTATTACAAGTTATATTACAATCGCATAAGGAGATTACATAAAGCAAAACATCAATTTTAACCAGTTATTTTTATCTAATAGCAATTCTTGGACGAGACGACACAACATGCACGTGCTTTCATACTTCGAATTTAAAAAGACGTCTTAAAAATATTTGAATATTAATGGTGTGACCATTAATAGTGGTAAATAATCAGTCTGATTTTGATACTTTAGAAATACCACAGCCCGAGAATAACCAGAGAGTACGCTCAACGCAAAGAATCTTGTCAGAATTGCTCGAGAAACACCGTTCAGAAGACGGCGATTCATATTTCATAATCGTTCTATTCAACTACACAGCGAATAACCATCTGCTAGCCATATGCCATTCCTGACCGACCAGAAACAACAACTGCGGGTTAGATTAAGTAGCACCGCGACTGCCCAGTGCAAAGCGAGTGGACTCATGCTCTCCTTGCTAGGCCCGGCTCCATGTTCTCTTTCGTTTTTCCTACCTTGTTACAATTCGGTATATTAAGACTCCAGTAGCGCATGCCGTTGCTCCAGCTCCTCCATACAAGGCATGAGGGTACTGTGATAACATTTGATTAAAAGCATCCATTTCTCAAAGAGCGGAATATCTGACCGTGAAGAGGTTTCGGCGCCGGAAAGGAGGCGCCGGAGCAGCGCTTTGACCTCGGCGTAAAGCCCGCCCCTTATTCCAAAGCAGTCGGTTCAGGGGGGACGCTGCACAGTTCAGCGAGTATATTATGAGACTGCATTTAGGACGCTTTCAGCTGTTGTTTCCTTACATTAATCTGCTGGCAGTGTTTCAGGATGCATTCATTTGTACTTGGTTTGTACTTGGTGGCGGGATTTTCACACGGAACGCATAAGATATGCGGAGTGTTCCGGAGGACCGGAAGTGTCACGTGACGGCACGCATAACTCCAAAGATGACATTCCTGGGAGAAAATGGTAGTTTCCCTGTTAAAAAAAAAATATGGTAACAGATTAGTTTATAAACTTTGTATTATGTATAATTTCATTTCTGATCTAATTTTACAAAAAGTTTTTATAACCTAAAAATTTATTACAGGTATATGTATATAAGATAAGAAATAAGAATCCATACCGCTCAAAATTGCACTGGAGTTCCGAATATATATCTTCACCTAAACATTGCACTGGTTTGAGTGACTGCATATTATTATCTTTCCAAATAAGAATACATACTGCAAAGGAATTTGTAATGAGGCATATAAAATTGAAAATAAAATCTCGGGGACGTGACTGTATAAAAGTAACCGAAGTGAAACATATGCCAGTAAAAATCTCATATCTTTAGATGCATCCTTTCGTCAGATGTGTTTGGACTACAAGAGAAGACCCATACAAACAAAGAGAACGTGTAAACTCCACATACAAAGAGCTGGGGTGGGACTTCCAGCCCTGGTGACAGTGCTGTTATGTGGGCTCTATTTTCCTAGAGTCAAATCAGGGTAACGTAAGGACGGAAATAAAACGTCCCTTTCTTCATTTGTTGTTATAATAGAACGCAATAAATCGAGTCTATTACCAAATCTTAACAAAACCGCGGTTTTATATGTATATATGTGGTCTCTGTAGTTCTATAACATGTTTAATTGAGTGCGGCAATAGTCCATTCACAAATCTATTATGGCTGATTGAAGGCTAGACACAAAATAAAATCCGCAACGAGCGTGTTAGGTGCACTTTATTGACCAGTAGAGGTCACTCGAGAACGCCGTCAAAACTCAGCAGTTCTTGATTACTGTTTTATTTTGCCTGCACAAACATAACAAGAAATCCTCGCGCCCCTTAAAATAAAAGGGAACAAACAAATGAATGACACAATGCGCCCTACTGTACATGATTGTCTTCATTATGACAGATTTTCCTCGGCCTACATCACATAATTTCTACATAGGGTGAGCAACATGTTTAATATGCGCAATATGAAAGCGACCTGCTGAATGCCGCGTTATATATTGAGCACCAATTTTGTTTATAGACCTAAGTTATACAAAATGTTTACGTAAGCCGTTATAAGGGTTTCGGGGATTTTTTTCCCTTCTAAAGCTACTGATAGATGGCTGCCTGCAATTTCAATTTATAACCGAGAAGCACAGCGCTAGAGCAGCGGTACCCGAAGGTAATCATCTGTGCCCAAACAGTATCACGGAGCAAATGGGAAGGGGCGCTTATGATGACCGAGAGCTTGATCAGCATTCTCCATCTATCAGCTCATTCAGGGGGTCAAACCTTTATCTGAAGATCTTATTCTGTCTCTGGGTTTCTCTGGGTTTAGCAGCCTGCCAGATATCACAAAAGACTTGAGCCTCCTGTGAGAATACAGTGGGGCCTTTTAGTGCAAGGTGGTCATGTGTGCAGCTATGACCGGGGAGGGAGGGTGGTGATGGATGAAGTTGATGACTTGGAGGGGCCCTTTTTGAGGCCCCCTTTTTGTGGAGGTCCCTGGGCTGCAGCCCTGGTAACCCCATGTACAGTTGTGGTGAAAGGTTTACATACATGAATGTCATTAATTCTGGGCTTTTAATGATTTATTTGCACTGTTCTTTTTCATTCCACTGACTGAATGGGGATCCTTATAATGTCTGGGCAATAATCACCTTAAAGGAGAAGCATGTAGTCAACTTGCATCTTTGTACTGGTCATAATAAGATTGACCAATACTCAGAACAATGCCTTATTAAAGCCAATCAGATGTGAGTCTGGGAGGCCCTGCCTTATAGCCAGTCAAGTGTGAATCTGGGAGGTCCTGCAGCCATTAATGTTCAACAGACAGTGAGCAGCCAGGTTTTTCCTGAAGTCAACAACCATCTGTTTTGAATTCTCGACGTTTAGAGACAGGTTGTCCTGACACCATTCCACATGCTGTTTGCCCTCCGCTCTGAATGCGGAGTTATTGTTGCTGCTGATGAGCCACTGAAGAACAGTGACAGCCCTGGGGGACACTTGTGCTCAATCTGAGGACCCTGGAGGTTTCTTACAGAATCAGACTGAGGTCTGTCAGTCAGGAAGTCCAGGACCTAGTTACAGAGCAGCAAGTTCACCTTCCCTACCAGCCAACAGCTGAGCTATAACTTTATCATTATCTGATTATTGAGTAATCCAAAACTAAAAGGCTGTGTCAATCAATTATTTAGCCATATTTTGAGTAGGTTTTAAGAGAATACAATGAATAATTTTCTAGCATGGCTTGATGATTAATCTTATTCTCAGTTGCAGCTTGCTGGCTGTTCTAGTGTGTGTGTGTGTGTGTATATATATATATATATATATAAATAAATATAAATATAAAAGTTGAGGGTTGAGGCAATTAGTTGGTAGCAGGAAAGAACAGTGACAGACACATGAGATGTTCAATTTCACCAAACGGCATTTATTGCGGGAGATGACCCTCCTCCCAGCTAATTTTGTCAAGATTTCAAAAATATCATGGTATACTCAAAATACCGTGGTGTACTGTATTAAGGCAATACCACCCGAGCCGGCTTCAACCTTACTTACTGAACTTGATGATGAAATCTGGGCCAGTCTTCCAATCACATACTTCTAACATGGTAAACCACATGGCATCCCATAAATCTCATCCCTCCAGAGCTGCTGCACACATGGCTAAAGGTGCTTACCTCCAGTTTTCTTCCATGACATTTTTCTAGTCCAATATCAGCATTAAAATGTGAGAATCCCACAGTTGATCCAATAGTGCTTTAGTGTTAGTGCATCAGTACTTATCCATGCTATAATCAAGCAGAGAATCCTTCTAAATGCAATTTATAAATAGGGTACAAACACAAAGACTATCATAATTTTTTGTTTAAATAATTTAATTCTTGCAAGTCTAAATCTTGGAATAAGAAATTATGCAAATGAATTACAAGAATGTTTATTAATGCACTGCATTATACCCGACTAAATATACACATTTCGGTCCTCAATATGCAAAAGGCATTTTCCATTACATACATGAAATTAAAACAAACTAAGGGGGGGGGAACTGAATGCACAGATATGACATATTTCAGCTGTTCTCCACAGGCTTACAATAAACAAAAATGTACACTTTGAACTGTGGACCAGGAGTTCGTAGCAGTCTCCATCTTCACGTTCATGTTAAGCATTCATCCACACGTTCTGAAGAATCAGACGGCTGCTCACACAATCTTCTTTGGATGTTTAAAAATTTATTTATAAAATGATAATAAATAATTTATAACTTCACAGTACAACTTATCAGTTCCGTCTTTTTTTTTGTTGTTTTTTAATTATTGCTATTCACTGTGGTATTCGTATTCTTTAAAGTACCGTATTTTCCCCTCCAGATTTAGACAGAAAATGCAACAGGACACAGGTCTGCTCATGTCCACACCTCATCACTGTAACCGTCCATCTTTCTTCAACATGGAACTCAGGAGCCTCTCTTCCAGCACAGGAGTTTATATCTCTCAGAAGCGCAAGGATCGTCCTGCCCCGTCCATCCAGTGCACAGATCTCTCTGGCAGCTGGATCAGGGCCCCCTTACTGGGGAGGCTGGCCTAGCAGGTAAATGATTACCTCATAGGTGGAAAGAACAATGGCCGTGTTGGGGATCTGTCTGATAAGCTGTGGGACAAGCCCGCGGTAGAAGGCCGTGTACCCCTCTTCCCTGGCCACCAGCCGCGCAGTCTGGAAGAAGTACTTGTATTTACTACCTTCTTCCCGGAGTCTTGTTCGGATGACCTCTGATGGGCGAGAAGCAGAGTGTCATACAATTCCGAGGGGTAAGCAGTGTCCTTCAGTTTACCCTCTTAGCGTAATGCGCACATGTACTCACCATGTGGATATGCTATACAAGAGGCACACCCCTTGGCGAAAGCAGCTGCCCCCATGAGTGCCAGAAAGTCAGAGCTAGGCCTGTTGGTGCTGCTGTTCGGGGCGGCGAAGCGGCTATTGACTATATGCTTCTTCAGAGTCTCGTATATGAGGAAGCAGATCATAGTCTCCGAGATGCCTGCGTAAGATGCAGTCAGTCCGCGGTAGAAGCCACGGATGCCCTCGGTCTTGTACACGTAACGTGCACACTGCAGGGCGTTCATCTTCTTCTCTCCTCGAGCCCTGGAAGACGGGCAGGGGGGACAGTGACAAAATGGTGGCATAAGGACTGTACCACAGCTCTTAGAGTGCTACTCCATGCACGAGTTTTATAAGAATACATTCATACTGGCGGAAATAACAGGAGTCTACCATGCGAGACTGCCGGCAAGGCACGTTTTGCCTGGGGCCTATCTAGAAATTCTTCTTCAGCACTAACCCGAGAAACGTCTGGCCTGGGGTATGATATTTAGGCCCCTAGGCAGTCTGCCTGCGTGCGTCAGGTCAGCCCATTTATAACTCCAGTCACATGTTTATGATCACTCTGGCAGGGAGAAGCCCAAGGTCACTTATAGCCTGGGCTGTGCCTCTGGTCACAGGTAGGGTTACACTAGGAGTGGGCGATACATCTAGATTTTAAAACATACAGGGATATAAACAGAGCACAATATGGATTAAGGCAGTATTGTTTATTTCGAGTTAAACGAAGTTTAAGTTTTTAAGTTGTTTCAATCTTGTGGAAAAAGTTTTTTTGTTCCTTCTCCTTTACAGTCTGCTGCAGGTTCCAGTACTCTGCTGGCAACCCCACCCTTGCTTTCACACATGCCCTGACGGGGATATCTCCGCTGCACAACCCATTTATGAAATCAGTATAGACCTAACATTGGGCAGTGTGATAGCTGTGCAATTAAAAAAAAAGAAAAAATATATAGCTGGCTATTAACAACAGGTTGGATTTATTGTGGTCTGTGTCGCTGAACCAGTATATGAAAGGAAACACTGTAATTAGTGATTGTATGCAAGTAACCTGCTCACAAAGCATGACATTCTTTTTAAAGTACAGTGCAAGTATCGCAAGTTATCATGCTAAATCAATTTTAGCTTAAAATAAATAGCGGATGATAGAGAAACCTAGGACAAAACGCTTAGATAAGACCACTTCAGCAAGAGCTACTCTGCGAGATAATCACCCGTGGCCTAACTGTTTGTTAAAACAATGGAGAGCATGTAAGTGACAGGTCATTATTCGCATATTTTATACCATTTTTATATCTGTGTTGTAGGCTACATTTTCATGCAATTTCAAATACATGTGCAGAACACTTAGACCTGCCAGTTTTTGTTTTATATATAAATATAGTTTACATTTGCATTGTGTTCGTAACTTTTAATTGCACTGTTATTGAAAGCATTTTCAGATACTACAGGCCTGTTGGTTAATTATAAATTCATTTGACGTGGACTTTAACCTTTATTTTGTTAGTGTTTTTGTGACGTATTGCTTTGAGTTAGAACTGAACTTTTCCCCCACTTCATAAAATGAGCTAAATATCACCATTCAGCCAAAATATATCAAAATATGATTTTTTTTTTTGTCCATATCACCCAGCACTAGGGTATCCATAATTACATAACTATATATAGAAATTAACTGCATGGAACTGCTCTATCTGTAATAGAGAATAATAATTTTCAATCTGTTGTTTCCTAAAATTTATGCAAACACTGGACTTTTAGATTGCAGAGGAGTATAAACATTGAAAAGAGAAAATGTTTACATACTTCATTTCCAACTGCATTCGGGTTTTGACCATCCAAACGGGGTTCATCAGGGAATTGGTAACAAAGGCTGAAGGGAAGCGGTTAGAACCATTAGACTAAATGTATGCAGATACAAAAACGTCCAGCTAAAAGATTTATCCTATAAGCAAGGCATGACAAAAGCTGGTTCCTGGAGAAAAGCTAAACTCAGCAAAACACCATCCAGCTCAGCATTAAATGGGCCCCTCCTTATACAGTTGTCTCTGATATAATTTACAAGAGCATGGACATAATTAGCAACAACTCCACTAGCTGCAAAAATGGGATAATGTATTTCATAGCACACATTTCATTCTTATTTTAATTTTCAGTATTATCATAATGGCATAAGCCAGCAAAGGACAGGATCTAAAGACAAATGCTTAGATAAAGCTTTTCTGGTGGGGGATGGGTCACCCGCCATTCCTCACCTGCAACACCAGCGGATGACATGTGCACCACCCAGCTGTTTGGCACGAAGATGCTGTTGAACTTCTCTCTTGAGTTGGAGTAGGCAGCAAAATAAATGGCTCTGTAAAAAGGATAAAAACGATCAACCTAAAAGACAATTCGCGTCACCATTTTGGGAATTCATTCAGAATTACACCCACGCTACCCTTCGCCCCTCTATGCAGAATTACAGCCTAGAACTGCCCCCCTCCCCCAACTAGTCTGTTCCAGATAGGTCCACTGTTCAGATATGTCTCTGGCACAGCCTGTGCCAGCCTGCTGAAAGGCTTCAGCAAGCAGGAGGGTGAGATCAGAGCCAGAGAGAGGCCCACTTCTGAACAAGAGCTCTGCAGCGGGACACCACACCAAAAACAGCACCCCAGATGCAGCAGGCAGCAGGCTTGTTACTGTCCTGTCCCGTCCCTTACAGGCAAATATTTTATTTTTCCAAGTGCTGTAGGACTATGTGCATGGATTGACATAATTGGTACCCAAGTTCGCAGTCACCTTTAAAAGCGATACGTGCGGTAATCAATTGTTGTAACAGCAGCGCAAACAAGTACGTATTTTATGTGCATTTGTGCCGATATGACATGAAATTACCATGCATTTTGACCTCTATACCACAAATGAAGTACAAATTAGTATATAAAGATTAAAATCCACGATAATTTTGTCATAAGAACATAAATTCACAAACGAGGGGAGGCCACAAATGCAAATAAAATACGTACGCATTCACGCTGCTACAACAATCGATTGCTGCACAGTTCACTTCTAAAGGTGAACACATACTTGTATACCAGTTATGGCATTCCCTGACTACGTAGCTTTATTTACCCTCGGTATGGGAACCTTCTAATTATGGAGTTACATAATTAATGCCACTTTGCTATGCATCACCATCTTGTTTAGTCACATTCCATTGGATAGCAATGAATTATACCTCGTGACAAGGTTTTAGTGATATTTTCAATACAGTTTTCATGTAAAAAAAAAAAAAAAAGCTGTGACAAAAATTAAGTTATTGGGTTACCTTGAGGGGGCCACACCAACCAAATTTGGCCCAAGTCCTCTGAATAAAGACCTGGGTCCTTCTTTCTCCAGAATAGATCTGGGAGGGAAAAGGGAAAAAAGCCTCAAGAAAAGAAGCAAATCCAAGCCCTTTTCAATACTGCAGCTCACTTAGTGAGTATGAAGACGGCAAATCTGTGAATCGAAGCCCTTCTTCAGATTTGGTGAAATCCTCAAACTAACATTTCCATTTCTGCATGTTCAGAGAGCTTGCCTAAGGCTAATCCATTACTATGCTTTATTTCGAAAGAAGTTTTAGAATAGTATGTTACACAGAAAACATCTTGTCAAATACTACCAAAGAAAAAGCACGTCTGAGGAAGCTTCATTAAGACGCCTACGGGATCTGGTCACTGACACCTGATGCCAGACTGGTTAATGATGAGGTGCTATAGGCTCAGCAGATACCGACAACCCCACCGATGTTCTCGTTAGTTTTTAAAAGTGATGGCCACATGAGACTCAATCCCTCAGTGTTATCCTGCTCTGCGATCACAACCCCTTTATATTACAGTGGCAGACATATTACGCTGTCATTTACATTTGTAATTTGTATGCCACAGCCATCTGCCCAGACTTGACCACTTGCCACAGTGACTTTCAACAGAAAGTTCTAATTCCGTCTTACAAAAATTAATGGTTGCGGAAGCTCCTTGACCCAGCCCTTACAGTGTCCCTTAAGCCTACCTCTGGATGTAACCAATTTGCATGCCCGATTTACTACAAAATAAATGTAATTTTAAAAAGATCACCCTGTGAGTAATGTTTCAAGAAATCGTGAAACAAAATTCAGAATGGCTTACCGCAACACCTGGAGAAGACTTGGTGCAACAGGACCAGGTCGAAGGACACCCGCTCCACTGAGAGTGCCTAGCTGAACCTGGAACACAGGCCGGAGAGTGATCCCAGATGACTGCAGCCGGGTCTTCAGCACCTCCAGGGGACAGGTCACAATGGCACCCACTGTTCCACCGCACCTTCAGGAGGTAGGGATAGCCAAATAAGAGGACACAGCTGCTTCACAAGACTGAATAGAGGGACATTTTATGGCTGAATTTGAAGTCTGCTTAGATATTAACGTTTATGATATCAAATATTTATGACAGAATAAAAATGATCTGGGGCTGAATTCTCCATTTTTTTTAAGGTTAGTTACAGGCAAACATGGCTTAAAAGGGCCTATAGAGATTTCAGCTGTCCAGTTTTAATAATAAAACTACACATTACTGTACTATTAATAATATAATTGTGCAACTGGCTTATCTGTAACAATAATTCCTCTATTTAGCTGGACATTTCACTGAAACAGTTCAGGTCAGGTTCTGGTGCTGCATCTTGTAAGCATCCCGTTTTCAGGATAAATGTGTCACAGTCTTGCCTGTTTTGCAGCCACGTTGGGCAAGCAGCTCCAGTGAATTGTGCCAAGCTGCCACCCCACCCCCCCACGTCTCTTCTAGCACCCTTGCGTGTTAGAATGATCGGGTCAGGACAGACATGCCGTTACGTAACCTCTGCCACACGGGCAAACCTGAACAAGCTCACTCCAGTTAATAGAGCACCTAGCCATAAATATCCCATCACTGGGAGGAGCCATATCAGCCCATAATAATAATTTAAAAAAAAATCTCACCCATCAGTCAAACAAAACCATCTACATCAGGTTTTTCATACTTTCTTAAACTCTTTTAGTTACCAACATATCCTCAGTGTGCACACATTGTAAATAAATAGCACACATTTATTTAGCATGTAGAGGGCGGTGTATTCTCTCACAAAACATAAAGTATGAAACTGAAAGTTCACCAAGAATTCATTACATACCATAAGCGGACAAAACAACTACAAGATTTACCAACAAGGTTATGGGGTTAGCATACTCGAATGTTCTGATAAGTGGATGGAAGACGTATATTCTGAACAAATATACCTTTTATTTAGTAATATTACAAATTTCAAACAATATTTTATAATTGATTGTTATGTGGAGAATAAGAACACAAGTTCATAATACGTAGAACCATATACTGGGTAAGGTGTTCTAACAGACTTAGAAAGAAAAAAGTACTTAGAAATCAATCAGGTTTAAAAACTTCAAACATCATTAGAAAAGAACCCCCTCTATTTTTAGAATCCATACCTATATAATTTAAAGTATGCAATATGCGGGTCTAAGAAAATGGTTCTTTCGACGATTTCCCCCCGCATCACGTCCACATCAGCAACCAGCGTTAGTTTGGTAAACGCAAACAATATCCAATATGACACTTTCACGACTATTAATAAACACATAGCGTAAAATATTTAACAGCTGCAATATCCCCACATATTACATAACGTGCACACAGTAATGCGTTGAACGAAATATACGTAATCTCCACCCTTTTTGAAAATTAAACTCATATTTAAAAGGTCATCTTTGACAACCAGCCCCTGACATTTGAACGGAGATATTCTTTGACCACGTTTTGATTTTCTTGTCGCCGGTTTTGTGGTGGCTACTTTTTAAAAATTGTATTCCCAGCGTACCCGTCATTTCCACAGCTACCAAAACCACAAAGAAGTGCGTCTAGAAACGTACAGCAATGGCGATGAGTTAATTAGCTACTTATATTAAACGCACCGGGACTCGTTTCCAAAGTCACGTGCAGCCATAGCGTGTCCTTGTGAGGGGCTTATAACCTTACAATATTGTAGCTAGCTGGCTAGCCCGCATTAAACAAAAGAGAGTCCATAAAAATATAGAATGTAAAAATATAAAGCATTTGAAAAATACATCTTAAATCAACCCATTTAATCCGAATGTCATTAAAAGAGCATTAACAAGCAGGCCGGCTCAAGAAGCAGAAGCAGCGAGAAGATATCATGCTCACATTCGGCCACTTTTAAACTACGAACTTACCCTCCGGCGAAAAGATGCACAAACGTGTCTTTCTGGATCATTTTCAAGCTCTCATCATAGCATATAATCTTATAAATAAGCAGGGAAATGGGGTGATAACTCGTTACACGTAAAGCCAGCTAACCGGCCACTAGGAAGCAGCCGATGCGTCAGCTGCCAACCCGGTTTATTCTAGTCAGGAAGCCTCGTGAACCCCGGCACGCACTGACGTCAGGGGGCCGGTTGGGGGTGTTGTCCCTGACGTCGATATGGAAGCGGAAGGTGTTTCGCGAGGCTCAAAACCCGCTGCGGACGATAAAAATAGTTTCCACGTCCTATACTGGACATATATCAAAATAGCACCTCATAAAAAGATGACATTATGTTTAAAGGTGCAGTTCATGCATAACGTCTACGTATGTTTAGGGTTTCATGTGAATGAGCTGATTTGGATTCGTGCAATGGTCACGTGACTGGGAGCACTGCACCTTCATGCCTTTAGGGCGGGGGTTCTAATCCCGGTTTGCATCCCCGTTTTTGTGTGGGTTTCCTGTCATGGTCGCGTCTATGAACCTTGTGGGAATTGCTTTTTGAAAGTATGCTGTACCGCCTCCATCTGAGCTAACGCAGCTAAGGGAATGAATGGATAGAGACATTTGACTTGTTTATTTAAGTAATACAGTCAATTATCATGCTTTTATAAAAAAAAATTTGAGTTCATTGTGTAAAGGATTAACAGCAAAAGCTCTTTTTTGGATTCAACTTGTACTGTAGGCTCCAAGTTCAGTTACTTATTCACCATGCTTCCTGAGTCAGTCAATAACATTTGTAAATCATTTGTTCAACAAACCTCTGAAAAGGGAGCATTAATACAAATAAATTTTGTGAAACTGAAAGTTTATGGAAGACACCAAAAATATTTGTTTGAAATAAATTAATCTCACTTCTTCTTCAGCGAGGTTGTCACTGAATTGTGAGATATAAGCATTTACGTATGCAGTGCCACTAATCAAAAACAGAAAAAACTTCACTGCAGAGAGTGGGCCCCAGATGACGAAGGCACGTGCAAAAGGGTTATAATTTGCTACCCTTTTCCCTCCACAACTGCCAGACAGGGAGTTCAACCTTGTACCACTGCAAAATAACATGCAGTAACATAGACTAGCTCTGTATCCTCAAGCTAATTAACACTAGAAGAGGCAAATGGAAAACACAATAAAACACCATGCACTCCAAATGAAAGAAGGAAAAATGAATTATGAAAATGAAAACAATATTTTTGTCCCAACACAGTGGTAACCATACTATTAAGTCACTGCTATTGCTGACAGATACCTAAATGGTTTCTGTTAATTGTGCATGCAGTGATCTTGTAAATTCTGACTATGGTATGCAGACTTTTTCTTAGAAACACTGTGTATTGCCACATGTAGCAGATCTAATGGAAAAAATATGTGAAGAACTATGTTCAATGACCAGACTACTTTACACAGTAATAAAGGATGTCAAGTAAAGAAATATTTACCTACCAGCACTGAAGTTTTTTTTAAAGACAACACTGTCATTAACTTAAACATCTAACTACAAGTTATTGCTGAACTTACAACATGAATTTTAACTGAAAAATTGATAATTAATGGGGAAATCAGACAGAATTACAGGCGACAAAGCTAAACACATAGATTGTTATAATTTATGTTTCCCAGATGCTAAAAAAAACTTTTCTGTATGATGACAATGGAACATTTGACTTTTAGAATCAGGCAATGCGTGGTGAAGTTTTGAAAGCTGGAGATGAGAGATGGGTCTGTGTGTCGCAGTATTGCAACAGAATAGCTCCTGTCATTTAACACACTCAGGGGAGCTGCTGAAGTACACACCAAAACACACACAGTGTTGTGATCTGTGGTCACCTTTTTCCAGAAAGTGGTCTTGCACATGAAAATCTTTAGGCAGTTTTGCTGTTTTAAAACATTATGTTTCATATATAAATGAAATCGTTCAAATTGTTTACTAGTAATGCTCTGTTATTTAGTTATTCAGTTGCTTGTTAATAGGCATGTTCTATGGATAGTTTGTAACTGATCTAATGCCTGCTGATGCTATAGATGGCCTGTACACATTTTCAAGAAAATATAGTATAAGATATATAGTAAACAGTTTTATTGCTATATTTAATACTCTTGCGCAATATGTACAGCTCTGGAAAAAATTAAGAAATAAATTGAGAAATAAATTTCATTTATTTTCTCAATTTATGGGTGTGTGTGTGAATAATATGTTTTTTTTGTAAACTGCAGCCAAGTTCTTCTCTGTTTCTTGTTAATGAAGGGCTTCTTCCTTGCTTAATGGACTGAAGTTCTGCTTCTAGGAGCGATGCACCTTGCCATTCCTTTTGAAGGTTACTTGACGTCATTTAAAAATGAATATTATTTTTTAAAATATAAAGCGGTCTCTTAATTTTTTCCAGAGCTGTATATCATGCTGTAGCTTTTAAAATCACAAGTAGAAGTTATTTTTATTCATCCATATCCCTTTACATTTTCATATTTTCAACACAGTAATCAAGAGTCGCTGTGAGCTCGGAAAGCGGGGGTGTAATACCAGATATGTCATGGGCATTAATTTATTTCAAGTTATTTTGAACTGTATCTAACATAAATATACAACCTATAGCAATCAATTAAAAGAATGGCTATTTATAAACAGAAAAGAATACCAAGATAATTACAGTGCAATATTATTATGAAAAGTATTTTTTAATGTTCTGTCCTCCATCCATTCTGCAGCTCTGGGAAGAGTGCCTCAGCATAGTATTTCATTCTACTCAGGAATTTGCTTGTGATAATTCACAAAACAGGTTATGAATGTCAATGCCAACCCATTGCAGGGAACACACGCAATTCATACACATGCACAATTTGGCAACTGTAATTTACCTTAGCATGTTTTCGGACTGGGGGGGGATGGAACTGGAGTACCTGGAGGAAACCCCTTGACACATTGGGGAGAACATGCAAACTCCACACACAAGGAGACATGGTGGAGACTCCAACCCTGGGCCCATAGGTGGGCCACATTGCCCCCTAGGAGTAGAATAATTATAAATATCAGAGATAAACAATGATAAATAATGAGTATTGGTAGTGTTTTTCTTAGTAGTGTTTTATACTACAGGTAAACAAAGATAAGTATGTTAGTGATGATTGTGGGCAACCATTTTTCAACCAATGCAAATTATGCCTAACACTCAGTGTAATACAAGACAGTCCAGTACTCTATTCTTCTAGTCAAATGTTTCCAAAGTGTCTCTATCTTGGGAGATGTACAAGTTGGGTTGGGACTCCTCTGTTTTGGTTTGTGTCCTAATCAATCTCTTTATAAGGAATGGTTGATTGGGTTGTTGTAAATTAATTTGCTTGGTACATCTAATGCTTTTTAGCAACAGATTAATATATTTGTGAAAGACTCAAACAACAGTACAGATTCATAGATGGTATATGAAGTGAATTTGAATTCATCAGCCTTTCAGGTCCTTATTTGAACCTGGCAATGAATAAATACACCCATCTATCTTCCAATCTCGTATCCAGTATAGGGTCACAGGGGGAATCTGTGGCCTGTTTCAGAGGGCAGAAAGTCTAAAAATCCTGAGGCCTAATTAGCCTCAAGCAAGCCGAAGTATTCAAGTATTACAGCACTGTTTCAAGGAACAATTTAATTACTTACAAGGAAAAAAATCATTATCGGTCCTGATCGCCCGTGGCAGGGTAACGTTAACCTGGGGTAGGATGCCAGTCCAGCTCAGATCACACACATAATCATGTGCTGTTTGGCACAGGGAGAACATTGAAGTACATGCACACAAAAATTGGGCTTTTATTTGATTGCTCTAATGAGCAATTATACCACCCTCAAAAAAGCATGTCTTTAAAAATCTTATACATATCTTTATACATATTTGCAAATGTATAAACAGTAGGTGGCGATCAAAGACTGGTACATAGTTCACTACAGACAAGTTTGATAATAGATTAAATCCTTTAGAAAACCATAAGATGGCACTAAGGCACTTTCCTTTTTATTTTACCAACATCCCCCCCCTCCCCCTAACCTGATAAAAAGTGTTGTGCCTTCTGTGATTTTGAGAGTAATAATTCAGTAGAATACCCTCATTCACGGAATAACATAGTGTCTCTACACAAATTACTTCACAGACAGACAAAATGAAAGGAGAAAAATGACTTGAAAATTCCACTGATGTCTAAACCCTTATTTACACTGCTGTTAATCCTGTTGTCCCCTAAGCACCTGTCCCCTCCCCTGTAACTGTAGGACAAGAATTTCACCATGTTCCTCAGAACACATGTGACAGTAAAGCTTGAAACTTTAAAACTATATGGTAAAAGGAAAAGAAACTGTCTGGTCACATGACATCACAGTGTAACACAGGAAGTTAGCAATAAGCTATATATCAGGAAGCAAGAGTATATAGCCCTACCAATGGCAGACAAGAAATTATGGCTTTGCCAGTAGCACAAACCTGGTTATAATTAACACACAGTTATTGGTTAAATTTAAATTGGTGCAGAATCCAAACAATCATTTTCTATGCTCACTTCTGTATATATTAGTAATGAAAATCAGACTTGTATTTATTTGTCTTAGCATGGCCTGTAAAAAATGGTTATACGGGATTTAAAAACATCTATTTTTAAAAACTTGTAGTGTTTTAGACGTGCCTTCATACCTTTGCTTGCATGTCGTTCTATGTTTAGCCTTAAAATATGTTAAAAGAATAAAAGAGTATAAAGTGTTTTACCAACTAGTTTGGTGTGGCAGAAGGGACAGTGCCGATTGTTTAATTAGAAGCTGTTTGAGATAATTTCTTTTAAATCTAAGGTGGTGCCAAAATACGAAATCTCTGTCAGGTCCCCACCTAAGCCTGTGGTCTCAGTGTAATTCAAAGCATATGTAGTGAGCTGGCACAAGGCCACTGATCTGCACTCAAAAAAAGAATAAATGCTGAGTTTATTTTAGAAGAATGCTGTGCCCTGAAGCATTTTATAACTCACAGTTTGTGAAAAGTGTTATTATGCACTTGCATGATATGAGGGATACCGCCATTAGCAATCCAAGCCACCTGCATGGATTTTAATAATCCAGTAGGTGGTGCTGTTGTGCTGGGAGACGTTCTGTGTATACTCCAATGCACATCTTCCAGCATCTGTGATGTCATATGTGTTGTTACCCAAAAATTTTTGTTTGGTGAGTTGTTATTACCCAAAAAATTTTATGTTTGGTGAGAGAAAAAATGGTATAAAGCTTACTTTTTGTGAAAGACTAAATTCTGGTTTCCACTGGAAGGACACCTGGCATAGCTCTGCAGTGGCAGTGCATCATAACCACTGTCCCCTCCCTTACAGCTTTTGTAAAGTCAATCTCCTCCCCACCAATTAAAAGGGTGCCGAAACCTTAATTCCTTGCCATGCACTTTTGCCGATAATCACTGTACAATACTTGCAGCTCTTTATTTTGCCTCATAGAGATTCGGAGCAGACTAACTGACAAGAGGATGGAGCTGGTGAACAGCGCTTACCACAAACTGCATCACTTTTTGCACCTGCCAGCGCTGAGAAACGTTCTGTTATGTTACTGTTCTTGTGCGGCTGCACAGAAGACACGGTGTTGCATCTGGAACACCAGATTTTATTGACACAATCACTGTTCCCCTGAGGCACTGAATGATGCTGATTGAATCACGTTGGCTCTTTTCAAGAAAAACCTGTACTCACCACAGCCGGGCCTGTAAAGACCAGGAAAGAAAACAGTTTGAGATGAAGAAGGGTTCTCTCTTCTCAAGGAGCAACAGGATTGTATGTGTCTCAGTTATATCACAAATGGGTGGCAAAGTGACGCAGAGTGACACTGTTACTGCATTGTTGGGACCAGGGTTCGAATCTCCACGCTGGCTCCATGTGTGTGAAGTTTCCATGTTCTCCCTGTATCATTGTGGAGTTTCCTCCAGTTTCCCCCCACAGTCCAAAGACATGCTGAGGTGAATGAGAGAGTTACCAAATTGCCTATAGGTGTGGATGGTGTGTGTGTGGGGGTCCAGATATACATTGCTGATAAAAACCTGTTATTGTAATGTTGTGGGGACAATTTTTTCAGCACACCAATGCCTCGGAGCTTCCTCTCAAAGGACACCAATGCCTGAGTGATTACCAACACTCTGGGGGTTCCTCACTCCAGGTATAGCACCTCCCAGGTAGCTGAATTGCCAATGGCTTTCTGTCTGGTGGACAACAGCTCGCCCTATCGTAACCCTTTCTGGCCATCTGGCAGGTGGTCCTGTACGAGTTGCAGCACTAGGGATAATGGTCATCTGTCAAAAATCAAACCCAGTGTTTTGGATAGTTAGCCCCACCTTCCACCTAAACATGTTACCTGTTGGCAACCAGTGACTTCTGAGCAGGAAATGAATGGCAGACACAAAAAGCCAATGGGCAGTCATGGAAGAGGGTGCCGAAATGATATATCAGCTTCTGATAAGAAGAGCATTGATGGACATCCCCTAAAAAGCCAGGACACCCTCAATGAACCCTGCTTCTGTCATGGACCGCTCCGAGGATGACCCGTCGATGTAACGCAGGGATTCCCTTTTACGCCCTCAGAGTTTTCCGAGAAGGGAGTGTCACAGCGACCGTACTGCTCACTCCCCACCAGCGCTGGGAACCGGGAGAACCGGTTACAGAACAACACACTCTGACAGAAGAAGTTCATCAGGTTAATGGATAATCTTTCTTATTCACTTCTGGCGCACCTGTCAGACACGAGATCTTCAGCTTTGGTTGCAAGTTCAAGCGTTTCTGTCCCGTATCCCCTCTTCCTGTCTAGATCCCTCCCTGCCTGCCTGTCTGCCTGTATCCTGACCAGAGCATGTGAGCGGAGCGGAGCGATGAGAATTTCCGCTCCTCGCTCACGAGGCTGTTGGCTCCGCCCGCTCCTCCGCTCTAATTCGCACTAAGCCGCTCCG
>JAODJU010000069.1:448406-479237 GCA_026776725.1 Gnathonemus echidnorhynchus
GTCCCTACACTAGGTAGGATAGGGGCCATGGCAGGGGCAACCCTGCACACAATGCCGGTCCCTACACTAGGTAGGATAAGGGCCATGGTAGGGGCAACCCTGCACACAATGCCGGTCCATTGCAGAAATACCAGTTTAACTGACGGCATGTTAATGGACAGCAGGAGGAAACTCACACAGCATGGAGATAACAAGTAACTCCACACAGATTGAGGAAAGACTTCAAGCGGCTAACTGTAGGGGTATGAGCCAGTCGCACATCCTCCTGTACCACTACGCAGCCAAAGTTATACTATTCCTGTCTAAATTTATTTCTATTTCAGACATTCCAGTCTGAGCTGGTTTACACACGCACTATTCTGGCTTCAGCTTCTTACTGATTTAGTAACAGCACCTCGAGCTAGCTGGTATTATAGCCTGAATATTTTTGTTTTTTTCAGCCATGGTGCTATGCACAGATTTCTATTACAGTTCATTTTAAGCTGCAGTGTCGAGAGCTTTTTGGTACATGTGACTGTGAGGAAAGAAAGGAAATGTGTCTGTGTCCACAGAAAGACACCTGGCAAGAAAAGGCCTCCCCCAGATGTCACGTTCTTACAGAAGCCGGGTTCTCTCTAGTAAATATATATCTACACTATTTATTTGTACACAGTAAATTTACTTCAATTACATGGGTTAAAAAGTTAAACAGCCTTATTTAAAGAACAATCACACACACACACACACACACACACACACACACACGATATTACACATACATATTTGCTAGCAAACATAACGTTTATAGCAATAAGAGGGATTATGACTATTACTTAAAATTAAAAAATAAAAATAAAATTATTTCTAACCCACATGATGCACAAAAATATAACAACAAAGAGATAAAGTTCCGTTAATTAAGCAGTAAATAGACTGGCTAATTAAATTACTAGGTTTTCTGAAATGTAATTTCTTTTGCATGAACATCTTTTTTCAAGAGTCGTCATGTCTTGACGACTTGACATTTTGTCAGAATGTGTCTCCAGAAGCACAAGAAACCACCTGTTCACACACATACAGACCCCCATACCCACCCAAAAATGGGGCTGGAATCGGAAGCACTTCTTCCTCGGACGGCATGTGCAGGATTCGCTCCTGAGAGAGCATGGAACACGGGCTCACCACGTGGGTGATGATGGGAAGCGCGGATGTTGCATGTTCACAGCCATCTGCCTGTCTTTGCAGGTAATCAGGGGACCCCCCCATCCTTAAAATATTTCCCCTCCCCCACACATAACTGTACAACAAGCATTGTTATTCAGAATTTTAGGGGGGCATCAGGCCAACCAGTGAGATTCTGAATGTTCTGTTTCAGGCAAAATGACTTCCTCTCTCAGAGTGATACAGATGTGATTTTCGTGATCAGCAGCCAAAAATCTGTAAGAAACACCCAACACTGTTCAAGAAGCAAAAACTTTGTTGTACAGTGTAATGCATCATAGATACCTTCATAATGTCATGGTGTTTTTCTGCTGATAAAACAGTCAAAAAGCTAGCTAAAGCTAATGCTAGTGTTTCATTAGCTGTGTAATCAGGTGATTTATTCATGGTTTATTAGGTATATGAGCAGTACAGCTACAGATCCTGGTAGTAGTGAGACAATGGTTGTGTCCAAATTCGGGGGCAGCGTCCTTTGAAAGATGAAGCCCATGTAGCCTTTGAAGGCTGCATTCTTTGAAGGTTTGCGCAATGAATCTTGGGGTCTCAGCAAAAGGGTGCATTTAAATGTGCCTTCAAAATAGGATGGTTTTGTTGCACTGCTGACACATTTGGTTTTCGATTGCAGCCTTAGAAAGATGCAGCCCTTGAATTCAGACATAACCATAGATGTTTGCGCCTTTAAGAAGAGTGGGTGATGTCATTGCTGTGAGCTACTTGCGGTAAACGCACTCTGAACGCATGGCCATGTAAGTGCTGTTTTTAGGCCGCGTTGAGAGGTGCGAGATGTGGTGTAACATGCATATCCATGTAATATTTATATGCAAAAGTGATCAGAGTAATCAGATTTAGTAATCATTTAGGAATGACTTATCATCATTTCCCCTTTGTCGTTTATAAATGTTTATTAAGGTTTTGCAAATGATTATTTAATCATTAACTACATGCTTATAAATGTCTTAAGAATTTGTGAATGAATTGTCCATTATTAACTACAGGCTTATGAATGTCTTATTGAGGTGTTGCAAATGATTAGTTAATGTTTATGTAAAGGCTTATATATGTAGTATAACTGAACATTATTATAAAGTGTTACCCAAATATAGTAACATGAAATACATGAACGGTTATGATTGACTAATGATAAACAAACATGGGATTAGTATGTAACTGACACATAGCTTCTGGGTAATTAAAACATTAAGTTAGACTGTACAAGTAAATTATTTACAAGTAGCCCCTAAAATAAAGTGTTACCCCATTTCCTGTAAAAGAACATTTGCTGCATTTTTATTCAGGAAAATTCTGAATACATTTTCCTGACATGGTTAGCTTCCTACAGAGCAAGGTTTTTGTGGATCTCAATCAATTCAGTCTACAAAGAAGCAACATTGATCCAGGGAAATATGCTCTGTGCTGTAATGGCGAATTTTTCACATTTCTGACTAGAAATTGGTTTTGCTTTGACTTTTTTTGTTTTCCTAAACTGCAGTCATCAAAACAATTCGAGGAGGCTGTCACATCTGAATAAATCTGGCTTCCTCTGGAAAGCACACACCAGTGAGATTAGATCACACACAGTATTATATACGCCTTGTTTAGGTCACAGAGATTGGAGGCTATATCTGCCAAAAATGTAACGCCTTTCATTTTTTCATCATTCTGCACGGCATCCGAAAAATTGTTCAGCTTTTCGCCACTGTCTCACTGCAAATAAAACACATCAGCTTTGTGCCACTATCTCACTGCAAATAAAACACATCAGCTTTTTTGACACTGTCTCACTGCAAATAAAACACATCAGCTTTGTGCCACTGTCTCACTGCAAATAAAACACATCAGCTTTTTGACACTGTCTCACTGCAAATAAAACACATCAGCTTTGTGCCACTGTCTCACTGCAAATAAAACACATCAGCTTTTTGCCACTGTCTCACTGTAAATAAAACACATCAGCTTTGTGCCACTGTCTCACTGCAAATAAAACACATCAACTTTTTGCCACTGTCTCACTGCAAATAAAACACATCAGCTTTGTGCTTTTCTCAGGTGAAATCAATGCATATTTTAGTCTTCAGTGTCAACCTTTCTTTTCTTGAACATGCCATTATACATTCATCTTTTCACCAATTAGTCTGCTAACATCTTATAGCTATTGTTACATGGACAATTATTTTTAGTGCTAAAGTAGTAGTGGGAGCTGCACAGTGATTGGCCCATATGAGACGTCTGTACTCTGTGCAATTCCAGTGAGAAAGTAGATGGTAAAACTGAATAAATAATCTTCAGAAAGGTAGTGGGGTAATCAACTAAAATGTGGCTCTTTACAAACATGTTGGTCCGGATTAGCTTGTATTTGGGTTTGGATCGGGACCAAAGGATGCCTCTTTAGTCCCACTGCACTAGAGCAACTGAGCAATGGCAAAGTATTTATGTGATGTCCTGGGTCACACTGATGTCATTGCAACATGAATTCATGAAAACATTTCTTGTTTTGCACTGCAGCCACAGTGAGCCACATGCCTTGTTTTGCACTGTAGTTGCAGTGAGCCACATGCCTTGTTTTGCACTGTAGTTGCAGTGAGCCACATGCCTAGTTTTGCACTACAAGATATGACTATAGGTCTGTGTGTGTGTTCTGGACAGTTCCCTGCCTTGTGACTTGTAGTGGATAAACAATTAGAAAATGACTGGAAGGAAATTTCACTCCTACAACATGCACAGAAATACAGATCACAGCAGATATACAAACAAAGCACATTTGAAATAGAAATTCTAGTAATTATCGCGTCTCAGCAATTATTTAAGCTTTCAGGATTCATAATTTTGACAGACAGACAGGCACATGATTTATTGAACCCAAATGAATGCAATTTAATACAATGTAGTAAATAAAACAGGTTTCAAGCATATTTTTTCATTTTTATTTCCATAAAAAACACGAGTGACAGAGGTGAATAAAGCCTTGTGCAGAATTCTGACTAAAGCTCATTTACCATCCCATAGTAATCAGCATCAATCAGAAAATGAGACGTGCTTATGCAAGACACTGAGATAAGCCGGATCTTCATGCATCACGATAATTCCAGTAATTGTCGATGTGAAAACCACAGTCACTGGTAGTGACTGGCTTCAGCACCACAGCTTTTGAGTTACGGGCTGCCTGTGTGCCAAAGTAGGAAATCTCTGCCAAAAGGACATTGGCTTAATGTGATTAGCAAGCCTGGTAAAGGCCGTTCACACAGAAACCCTGCTACCATCTCAGTAAAAGCTGGACACAGACACAAAGGACACTGCTGGTCCAGCATCCACCATACCAGCACAACAGCACCAGCTTACAGACAGATTTTGTGAACGCTAAGTGAACTTGACTTTTAATTGTTATATGATGAATTTGTGGAATTCCGTGATAGATTTTACTGCACAGAATACCTAATGTACGTGTGACAAATAAAACTCTAGACTTGCATTGACTAGATGAGCTTTTGGAAAGGAAGCGGATAGATACACTACTGTCAAAACAAAACATAAGGCTGGATATATGGTACCGAGCCAAAAGTATGTGGACACCTTATTATCACCCCTATATGTGCTTGTTGAACATCGTGGTCCAAAACCATGGCCACTACTTTGGAGTTTGTCCCCCTTTTGCTGCTATAACACCCTCCACTCTTCTTTCTAGGCTTTCCTCTAGACTTTAGAGAGTAGATGTAAGAATTTGAGCCCATTCACTCCCAAAGGTATTAGTGAGGTTGGTCAAGAAGGTCTGGCTTGCAGTCAGTGTTCTGATTCCTCCCAAAGGTGTTCAGAAGGATTGAGGTCAGGGTTCTGTGGAGGACAGTCGAATTCTCCCACAGCAGCCTCGCCAAGCCATGGATTTATGAACCTCGCTTTGTGCAAAGGAGCACAGTCATGCTGGATCCAGGGGCACTTTCCCCAAACTGTTCCCACAAAGTTGGAAACATGCAATCATCGGAAATATCTTTGTATGTTGCCGAGTTAAAATTACCTTTCAGTGGAGCTACGAGGCCCAGTGAAACCATGGACAACCCCCAAACCATTATGCCCCCTTCATCAAACTTGCCTGGGGGATACTGCCAGATAGTGAAGCATGATTCATCACTCCAGTGAATGTGATTCCACTGCCCTACAGTCCACTGGGGACATGCTGTATACCAGTTGAGCTGACACATGGTGTCGTGCATAGCAACCTGCCCTTGTAAACTCAGCCCATAACACTCCGACTGTCATCTCTCACACAGTCAGTGCTTCCTGGCGCAGCCAGTGTCTCAACCGAGAAAAGGCGACTTCTACGCATCACTCGCTTCAGCAGTCTGCGTCCTAGTGTGACCTGCCTCTTTGTGGCTGAGCTGCGGTTGATCAGAGGCACGTTCACCGTACAATAACAGAACTAAGAGTTAACCTGAGCAGGTCTAACAGGGCAGAAATCTGACAAAATAATTTGTTGCAATGGTGGCATCATGTGACGGTGCCGCATGCTAAGTCACTGAGCTTTTCATCTATGGAGACTACATGACTGTGTTTGACTTTAAGCACTTTTACCAATGGATGTGGCTGAAACAGCTGAACTCAATAACTATAAAGTGTTTCCACATACTTATGGCCAGGTAGTGTATTAATCTGAATCACAGCAAATCTGTTTAACTTAAATTTCTACTGCATAGTGGAAACAATCAGTTCAGAGGATGCAATCTATAAACGTAAATATACCAGGGATGCTATTCATGCATTGTGTTGATGCCATATTTGTGTTTGGCCTTAGGGATTCGGACAGGAAAACACTTCAGATTCATAGAAAGAGATGTGTGTATTGTCACCACAGCAACATTTTTGGAAAAATAATATATTTCACCTTCTAGCTATTGGAATAATATGATTTTGGAATATTTTTAGTAAATAAATAAAATCTTTCGGGCTTTAACAGAACTTTCTGTGCTGACCCTGAGGAGGACGCAGACTTTCTGTGTTTGTCATGTCAGTCTTCAGCAGTTTGAGCTTTCTGTCTGCTATGATTGGAATGTGCTGGCAACTGCCTTTCAGGAAACCAGTTTACATATTTCTATCCTTATGAATTTTAGCTGCACTTCTGCTGTTTTGTTAATGCTTATCAAAGTTCTTGTGTCCTTTGATCTACTGTTGCATCCTTAAACAAAACAGTAGGAAAGTACATTTCAGTTTGCTGGAAAGCTTTTGATTTGCATCAAATACTGTGTGGCCTACTGTACAGATCAACGTTAACACAGTCTTATAGTGGATCAGATAATCATATCCACACTACAGATTCATTTATGTATAGAATGATGATACTTCAGTCATGACCACTACAGGGGTCTTTGTGTCTAACCCATCTAATGTGCCACAAGACACAATGCTTGGGGTTCAAAGCACAGCTGGATCAGTCTGGTTTAAGGGTCTAGCAGCAGCATCAGTCTGCTGGCATTGGGATTCACACCAGCAACGTTCTTATCACATGCACGCCAACCAGACCCACTGAACTGCACACCAAGGGCCAGACCTTCCCCACTTAGGTAGCTCATCTTTTCATTTCCTCTTCACACCATTTCTCCAGGCGACGGCTGTGCTGGCAGCAGGCGAATCGGTCGGACCAGATTTCATTTTCCATGGCCACAGCCTCCAGCTCCTTCTGGGACATCTCTAGATGTTCCTCAGCCAGCTGGGAAATAGAATCCCAGCAGCATATTGAAGACTGAGTCTTCTGCAGGGTGTCCAGCCAGTGGCACGTGGTTGGAATAGCTCCTTGTGAGCCGATAGCTCCTTGTGAGCCGATAGCTCCTTGTGAGCTGACCAAGAGGCATCTTTAGCTGACACCACTTTATAATGGAAAAGTAACTCAGTTTCAAGTTCCCTCTAGATCAGGGTTTTTCAAATCTGGACCTCGAATCCAAATCCAGGCCTTGTTTTCAGTTCTCCCAGGTAGTTAGTTTAATAATGACTGATTCTGATTGGTCAATGGCTTCACACCTGGCTCACAGGTAAAGGAAGGCTGGAAAACCAGCAGTGCTCGGACCTCGAGGACCGTGATTTGAATAATAGGGCTCTAGATCTTTGCCAGCCCCTCACCATGTCACAGAGACTGAAGCTGGCAGCCCCAGGGAGACATATCATTTCAGCTGGTTCTTTCAGGTTCCCCACACCATAGGTGAGCACAGGGAGCCAGTGAGGTCCCAAGTCACCACTATGGACAAGCTCAATGCCTGCAGAACTGCAGCCACCAAACTGGTCTGTCTCCCAGTCTCTGGTCCCCCCTTGAACAACAGCCACAGTTGCTTAAGCTTCGTTACTAAGGGCGGTGCTCAGGCTTGAAAGACATAAACCATCCTTGTGAGAGAGCGCACTATGGCTTCAGACACAGAAGTGCTATTTCTCATCCTGGCCACATCACACGTAGAATCGAACTGGTTAAGTGCATGTTGGTGGTTCTGGCTGGAAAAGGCCAAAGGAACAGCATCAGCATGTGTATATCAGAGATGTACATCAAGACCCCCAAACTGGGCAAATCAATGAATTTCTGAAAAATACTACTACCAGCTAACAATGGTCAGTAAAATCTATCAGCAGGCATAGATAATGTTATTGTTTAAGTTCATTACATATTGTAACTGCTCAGGGCTAATTATGCAGGCTACTGGCATGTCAGTGCTGATCATATATGTAACTGGGTTAATGTGTGCATTCGTTTCTCATTGTAAATAATGCGTTGTATCCATGTAATGTTTACCATGGAAAGCATGTCTTTTCATTCGTGCCCACCCCGAGTGTGAGTGTCGTGTCGATCACCGTCCTCCTTGTGTGTGCCAGTGCTGGCTGTCTTTGCCTGTGTGCCAGTGCTGGCTGTCTCTAGCTGTGTGCCAGTGCTGACTGTCTCTAGCTGTGTGCCAGTGCTGGCTGTCTCTAGCTGTGTGCCAGTGCTGGCTGTCTCTGCCTGTGTTCCAGTGCTGGCTGTCTCTAGCTGTGTGCCAGTGCTGGCTGTCTCTAGCTGTGTGCTAGTGCTGGCTGTCTCTGCCTGTGTGCCAGTGCTGGCTGTCACTGGCTGTGTGCCAACAATAAAGCCAAACTGCTTACTCTTTAAAAGAGTGCATCTGTTTTAATAATAAAATAAAATGGTTCACAACTCATGATTGGTTACAGCATCTATATGTGGGAAAGCTGCACAGACTGAACCACACAACATGGTAAGCACCTTCCCCAGTGTATGTGACAGGGAGGGGCGGAGCTTATACAGCAAACAAAGCAAAAATTGTCCAAATGTTAAAAAAAAAATTGCAGTTTCAATGGAGAAGAGAGAATTGTAACCCACAGTCCTCATACTGGCAGACCTGACACACACAGCAAAGTTCTGGGGAAACCAAAGTAATGGGCCCTCATGCGAACAGACAAGTGAGACAGAACCGATGATGTGAATTAGAGTTCATGAAAGTTCAGATGAACTTTATTAACCCCACGAAGGGGAATGATGGTATTACAGCAGCAGGTAAAGACAGGATCAGACGATACAGACAACATAAGAGCACAGTCTGAAAGGACATAAAAATAAACAATGTACTGTATACAAACAACTGAATTGTAGCCATAGTCTAAGACCTGGGATTGTACTATATAAAGTGACAAGTGGCGGAGTGTGTAAAGCTAAGCGGGGGGTTAGGGGGTTCAGTGAGGAGACATGGCACATAGCAGTAATAACAATGACACAACAATAACAAGTAGTAAAAATAACAAAAACAACAATAATAATAAAAACAATAGTGCTAATAATACCCATCCATCCATCCATCCATCCATTATCACCACTTATCTGGGGTCAGGTTGCAGCAGAAGCAGTCTAAGCAGGGATGCCCAGACCTCCCTCTCACCAGCCACCTCCTCCAGCTCCTCCGGAGGGATACCAAGGCGTTCCCAGGCCAGCCGAGAGACATAATCTCTTCAGCGTGTCCTGGGTCTGCCCCAGGGCCTCCTTTTGGTTGGTTATGCCTGAAACACCTCCCCAGAGAACCGTCCAGGAGGCATCCTAGATAGAGCCCCAAGCCACATCAACTGGCTCCATTCAACGCTGAGGAACAGTGACTCTACATTGAGCCTCTCCCGAATGTCTGAGCTCCTTACCCTATCTCTAAGGCAGCCACCCTGCGGAGGAAGCTCTTTTCAGCCGCTTGTGTCCGCGACCTCATTCTTTCGGTCACTACCCAGAGCTCATGACCATAGGTGAGGGTAGGAACGTAGATTGACCAGTGAATTGAGAGCTTTGCCTTCTGGCTCAGCTCCCTCTTCACCAAAGCAAAACGTTACAGCATCAGCATTACTGCTGATACTGCACCAATCTGTCTGTTGATCTCCAGCTCCCTTCTTCAATCACTCGTGAAGAAACTGTTTACAATAATAATAGTGCACTGTCCGGAGAATCAGGTCTGAACATTTTCTGAAGTTGCCATTTTGCACATGTAGCACACAAATGAGATTTTTCATGTCAGACATGCATGTTCACACCTATTACAAATGCTGTTAATTTAGACAAGGGGTGGGACTTGGGTAGAGCATGCAGGAGGCAGGGCATAAAACCAAAAATGTATGTTGCAGAAATCGCAGTGTTTTGTTTACAGCACTACTGACAGAAGTTCCTGACTCTTGTTGTCTTTCCATTTACCCATGTTCATTGGGGTCTTTTTTTTGTGTGAATGACCCTTCTTCTTCGTTTTTATTCTCCACCTATCATGCCCGTTGCATGATAGAAACATCATCAACATTCCCACTCATTCGCAGTGAATTCCCCAGAGGTCTCCTAGCTCCATTCACACATGGGGGTCAATCAAAAGTTACCTGGACTTTGTTCTAGGGAGCTAGCAGGCTAAAGTCTATTTAATGACGGTATGGCTGATTTGGACATTTGCATTTACACATACGGCCCCTCCGTACGGTCTAGAAAAGTTCAGGAGGCATGATGGCAGTACGTGTCTGAAAGGGGCCACATAGTCACAAGGAGCCCAGGGCTCTGTGCTCAGGGTAGCCTAACACCTTGAACTGGACGTCAGTCCATCACATGCTGAACACACACCCACCTAGTCTCACGCACCATCGGCAATTTAGAGAAGTGAATATTTGCGGGTTAACCTTGGGGACAGGACTTGTTGTTTTCCCAGCATGAGACACGTTTGTATTCGTATCAGCTGATAATGTTGTTTATTTTCACTCTCACTTCACTTCTCTTTACACAAGCCGCACTTTTGGAAATTTCATTACAAATAGGTGGACATTCAGAACATTCTGTCAGCACCATTTATATACACAACCTGTTGCCTTGTTTAATTCCCATGCTTTTCACACAGAAATGTACTGCAAGTTTAAGAACCATTTAAGGCTTCGTGACTGAATTCCTGTGCATCACAGGGCACATACACACTACAAGTAAATCAGAGCCGCCATTTAACTTAACTGCATGTCTTTGCAGTGCACGGGGAAAGTCACACAGTGATAGTGTATGTAAGTGATAGAGTATGACACAGTGATAACAAACTTGCTTTGTACATGGAAGACAGGATGGGAACCCCCTACTGTGGATGGGGAAGGCAGCAGTTCTACCCACTGAGCCACTGTGGCACCCTAATATCGCCATTGTTCCTGTATCAGAGATTCGGAGAACATGTTTTATACAAAGTCCCAGGGTATGAATGAGATTCGTTCCCCAAGTCTGTCTTTACGTCGAATTTGTAGGTAAGTTGGAAGAATAATAATACAGTATGTGACAATAATTACTATACAGTAATAATAAAAGTAACTACGTATGGTACCATACTGTACCTCGCACCAACAAACCACTGAAGCCATACAATGTTTTTATGAGCGTCACAAAGGAGGGTGTGTGTGGGTTCATTATTACAAACCATTGCATTTGACCTGAATTTTTAATGTAATAGGCTTTATGGCAGTCTGTTCGTAAGTCCAAGTTGTCCATCAGAAGAAGTATTCTTTACCCAGGGACTGTCTGTATAGCAAGTGCACCACTTTTCTGTAGTGACAATTTTTAAGATGAGGTCTAGATATTCATATTGTTGTTATGTAACTTTATTATGATTGTACGTCTTGGAGGGTATCCAGCTCTAGAGTATATGGCTCTGGTGAAAATTTATCCCTGGCAAAATATATCACCACTGTAGTCAAAGTGTGTATGTGATAAAAATGATATAGAATTAAAAAAAAAAAAAACACAAGGTTACCTGTTTTGTATTTTCTTACTACTTTGCTAGAAATGTTCTCCAGCTAGCAGCCCTGGCGCATGGCTCAGACAACTGTCACAGAAAAGCTTCTTCCTCTGCCCTCAGTGTGACTCCAGGATGTGCTGGCCAGAAATGTTATACTGCAGCAACTGTCTGTCAGTCTGTATTGGCAGGCACACAATCCATTGGAAACATGAAGCAGGAAGACTGCGTGATGTGGTTTATTTACCATCATGTTACAGAGAAATGAGAGAGTAGCTCACGCGGGGCTTTTATTCCAGGGCTTTTTGGACATGAACCATGTATCCATTGCAGGATAGTGCATTTAAAATAGTTCTGTCTTTCTATCTTGCATTTGTACATTAAAGGCAAAACTGCCTACCCTTAACAAATTTGGAATTATAGGTGATGACACCAAGATCTTGGCAATCCCAACTTTTATAACCTTCGTGCCAGAGTTTTCACTTACTGCATTGCATTTCTGAAGTTCTCCCGGTATATTATAAATTATTTCTGATAATTCATAACAATATCCACCATTTTCTAACATCTAATTTGATTTGAAATTTACTGCTTCCTCTACCAGAAATTACGTAATACAGTATATATATTGATATGATTAAGAAATACTTTTTATAGTGTAATTTACTGCTTCATATCTGCTTGGTTGTTTTCCTATGTCAGCCTCAAATATCCCAGACATTTTTCTTGTCTTGGGTTAATGTGAACATTTCTCCAATATTTCTAACCAAATTCATTTTTCATTTTTGCTGAATTGTCATGACTCAGGTCTTACCCCATCCCTGCAATGCTGAAAATGAGAAGGCCAGCCTCAATAAACACTCCCTTCCACGCCTCATTCCCATGTCCCAACTAGAGTAAGATGCACATTAGGCTAATTTATAATGATGGCCGTTGTAATATTGCTGATTTACTTAATAATTCACAGACACAACAAACATAAACACATAAATCCAAAGAGTTTCCAAAAATCACAGTGCTTTAAAAGCTTTCCAAGAATTGTTCTAATAGCTGTCAGTTTTTGTGCCAATGTATTATTGCCTTGTTTAGCTCTTTACAGTGATGCAATGTGGCATGTGGTATTAGTCTGTCATTAGCGAAAAAGCATTTTCACACTTCCGCTGTCACTAACTCTCCTTAAATTCTCGAAAGACCAACAACGGATCATATATAATTGGTCTCCAGTTACTTATATTATGTGGCTGTGCTGAACACAGTGGAGTTAAAAGAACAGCTTAAAGAACTGCTTCTGAAATGCAGTATGACAGTCTGATGATTCCAGGGCCAGGAAAGTCAATCTATTTATTATCTTTTGTGACACTTTATTTTTCAAAACACACAGATACATTCCTTAAACACAAAACCTGCATAGACCTTCCTCTTATATACCTCTAAATATTACACCATTTTGGTCAATTGGAATTTTTTTTTCATTGCACATTGACAAGGGTATAAAGTAACAACAAAAACTATGATCACTGTAGCAGAGTACTTTTCAGAATTTGTATTTTATTAAGTAGTGTAACATTGCTATACTTGTACTTCAGTACATATGATGTGTTGTAACGATAATTTTACTCCACTATTTATCCTTCATACTTGTCTGCTACTTCCTGCTCATTTTATTGGCTCATGTTTTCCCCATCAACAGCAATCGAGCCATTTATTTTCTAAAGCCAATAATATCAAATTCCACCCAAAATTGGTCTTGATTATCTAAAAAGTCAACAGCCACTACTAATAATGGAGCTCATGGCCAAAGATGCCTCAATTACAGAACATGTACATCCACAGCTGCAGATGTGGGAGCTTTTCCAGGTTAAAGCCAATTCAGTGCAAAAATACACGATACGTTGAGTACTTTTACACACGTTACTCTATCACCCTCCCATCAGTAGTTTCTAGAAGAGGTACAGTTACTTTCTTTTAAATGCTTTAACTCCGATTTCTCACTACTCTTTCCAAACTTCCACTTCAGCTGTGATTATTTGTTGTCTCACTGTCTGATGCGAATGTGGTTGTTTTCTCCTCACTTTTTAAAAAAAGGTCAATGAACTAATGAAACTTTACAGGGATCTGCCTTAACTCCCGGAAGAATAAAAACATACAATGTTTCCTTTTATAGCAGACAACATGATAAGAGTGACTCTTTTAAAATGAGAGCAGTAAAGTATATTATGATATATACTGTGTCACAGCAGTATTACAGAGATAAGGATTTGAGTGCAGAAGTCACATCAGGGTAATAACTGCCCTACTGTAACCGGCACCGTCTCTTTCTCCCAGAGAGTTACGAGAGGTCAGCAGGACTAACACTACTCTGTATATGACATTTGCATTTTTTACCGAAGAAAAGGGTCACCATTTCCCTTTGCGTGAATATTTGTGTTTAATTCTTATAATACTATGATTTTGTCTTATCATAATATCATAATACTATGATTTTGCTTATGCATGCAAATGTATAATACTACATATTTTGGAGAACTAGTCACTGAAAATCTATATTGATTTTAATATTTGTGTTGTTTTTGTAACAGGAGTTATGGCGTTAAGGAGTGGCTGTCTTGAAGCCATTATTATCAGCTTTAATAAACTTAAAACACAGAGTAAGAAGAGTGACATGGACAAAACAAAATAGCAATAGATGACTGGCATTGTCAGTAACGGTGATTATGAATGAAGACTCTAAGCTGAAGATCACCAAGCAAAACTGTCACTAATCAAACTTAATGGGTTTGCTAGTAATTGTGTTGAGTGGTGTAGGTCATTATTGGCCTCTCTAATATCAGATCATGTCTAAGAGGAAGACAAGCAACACGGAAGCAGGCAGAGCCAACCCAGCCCCTTAATGCTAAAGATTAGCTAATCTACACAACTTCGTCCCTGTTTACTTTATAGTTGGCAGCTGAGAAAAATACAGGCTGCACACCCTGTGTGTTTACTGTGGCATTTTCATGGGTTTTGTTTTTGCAGGGCTATGATTAGAGGATAAGCAATAAAATAATATAAGCAAATTCAGCACAAAGTGTATGTTGCAACACCAGGATGATATCATATACAGTTTAGGACTTGTACATACACATTGTAAATGTCTTGTGTCCCTCAGTCAAAAAAAAAAAATACATTTTTTACCGAACAATGCAAGTTAATACTTCCCTCATGGATTTAACAGCAGGAGACTGACAAATGTTCAACTACTAGTCTGGGTCATTAAACACTGTGCCACCTATTACAGCAAAGCAGTACAAAATGGTTAATCAATTCAAATACAAGTGGAATGGTGTCTGATAACAACAAAGACCCATGTAACATAAAAGCTAGAGTATTTAAAATTTTAACATCTAGAAACTGGAAACTACAGGTCTTGCCTCGATTTGAAACTGACAATAAACCGTATCCATGCCTTGAGACATTTTTCTAGTCCTCCTTTTATCACAGGCAAGAGGTGTCAGCAGGAGAATAGCACCAAATTTTGGGCCCCGGACACAGTAGTTCATCGCCAAATAAAGGAAACAAGGAGCACATGAGGAAGACTCATGTAATTTATATCTATAATAACAGAAAGTACTAATATTATAAACCAAAATCAAATTACTTCTGAGGTTATTGAGGGCCCCCCCATCCAGGCAAGGCCCTGGTTAACCAGACCCGCCATAACCCGCGGTCCGACATTAATAAATCCCATCACATTAATAAGGGCTTGGTTGGCATCAAAGGCCAAGAGTAAAACCACACAGTAGGATTAAAGCTGGGATCCAAAGTAAATTTTGAAGATTTTATACTATTTTTAGAGGATTTTCACACAAAGCAGAATAAAGCAGCAACATGAATTATAATATGAACCAACGTATGATTCAAGATTTTAATTAGTCACAGGCATGAACACATGAAACAGCCCCTCTGCCTTGCCAGGTATGCGGCCTCATTCCCCTTGGATATCAGACCTTCCAACACTGTGTCATCTGCAAATTTCATCATGGTGTTGGAGCTGTGCATAGCTGTACAGTCATGTATGTACAGGGGGTAAAGCACAGGGCTCAGGACACAACCTTGTGGAGCTCCAGTGTTTAGAATGAGGGGGTTAGAAGTGCAGCTACAAGACCTACAGTCTACTAGTCAGGAAGTTCAAAAACCATCAACAGAGGGAGGCGCTCAGTCCCAGGTCCTGGAACCTGGTGACCAGCCTTGGGTGACTACAGTGCTGAATGCTGAATTGTAACCTATAAGGAGCAGCCTCACAAACGTCCTCCTCCTGATGGGGGAGGGATATAAGAAGGGAAGGATAGAGCGAAGGACAAAAGAGACAACTGGTAACAGCCTAATGGAGCGGAGGAGGCTTAATGGCCACAGAACTGTGTTTTTAATTAGAAGGTTACTACTGTAGTTCAAGTCCCCAACCAGCAAGGCACCAATGAGGGACCCGGAACCTGATTCCCCCCCCCTTTTCACTTGACTAGTAAAATGGTAAATGGTAAATGGACTGCATTTATATAGCGCTTTACAACTCATGCCTCACATTCACCCATCCACACACACATTCATACACCGGTGGTAATGAAGAGGGTCTGTCTGAAGAGCTGGCCAGAGAACCAAAGAAGCCTTTGATAATCTCTTCAATGCGCTTCTCAGAGCACTTCACACATTCCTGCAGCATTATTGTGTTATTTTTCAGCGAATATATTTTTCTCCACAGTCTGCACATCAAATGCAGCATTTATCCTTTTTGTACAAGGCGTTTCACATCTGGCTGAGTTGCTGTTAACCTCACTGGTCTAGATGGAACAGGAGAGCTATACCCCTGTAGTGCTGTGAACAATTTCACCCACTCCCACTCTCCCTCTTTCTAGCCTGATATATTCTGCTGAATTTCAAAGTGTGGTAAGAGCTATGGGAAAAACAGGGCCGTATCATGCTGTGGTGTCTGGCGTCTGGTGGATGCCTGTGATGTCTGGGTGAAGGGCAGGATGTGGGCCTGACCACAGGCTGGCAGTCACCAGCTCCCCAGACCCTCACGCCTGGATTGTAGCAGCAAGATGCCGCGGTAAGGGCCCACTTTGGCCCCCAAAGGCAAGGAAAATGAAAAAGAAGATACTACTAGCATTACCCTGTCCCCCTCCCCCACCCACGGCTGCAATGGCCAAACTGTATACAAACCACTGAGGGCTCTCCCTAAAATAAAAGCAACCTGCAACCAAAAATTTCACACTTTTTCCCTCACCGTTTTCTTTCAGTTTAAGCTGCAGTTTAATCAGAATGATGCACGAAAATTCTGAGGGATATTTATGAATGAATGCTTACGTTAAACTTGAATATTTTCAGGATTTCTTTTTAATAAATTTTCATGAAATTTTATTGTTTTCATAAATTCAACCTGAATACAGAATTTATACAAATGTTAAAAAAAAAAAACAGAATGATAAAAACACAGAAAGGCTTTCTGGCAGGGAAATGTGAAGACATATGTATTGTATTTCCTGGATGCAGTCATCGAGCTGGCAATAAAAATGGCTCAAGGCTGAACTAGTCTAGCAGCTTTCTTGAGAACTAGTTCTTGATGGGTAGTTATGCGGAGACAGAGGCCTTTTATGTGTAGACTGGGAAATACATACGACTGATAAAAGACCATCTTGGAAACGAGAGTCAGGTGAATGTGGTCGTGCGTGTTGATTTTCTGCAAGTGATCAAGTCTAAAATAAAAAAAAAGTTATGCCTTATGCGAGTCCTGGCTGCTGACACCCCGATCCGAGACGTCCCTGATGTTTCCCTGCGCTACGCTTTCCTGTTTGCATTTCCAGTATGTCATTGATGTTTGTCACTAATTAGTTATGACATCCCATAATGTCCAACCTCCTTTGTTTACATATACAAAAAAGCTGTTTCCATCTGTCCCCCAAAAGAAAATATCCAAGGCATTACTGTCAAAAGCTGTCGACTTTGCAGTCTCATTGAGCAGATGCCAGCTTTCCTCTATGTCTACATATTTTCCCAGTGTTGCAAGACTTTCTCCCTACAGTCTGTAGCAACCCAACTCACAATTGTTTGTTCGAGGAATGTTTCACAAACGTTATGATTAAGGTATGGAAACGTTCAAAGTGTCCAGTTGTCCTGATGTTCCCAGAACATTATCCCACTACCACAATTACTACTACAATTAAGAATTACAACGTTAAACAATGCTATCTATAACAATGCTATCTACTGTATAACAATCTATAACAATGGCAAACGAAGGGCATGGTAGAGCAGTGGATAACACTGTCTCTTTACACATCAAAGGTCAAGGGATCAAGGCAGGCTGCTGGATTTGCAGTATACACATATAGCACTTTTATAAAATAGTAATTTTATTGTAGAACAATATTTTTCAACATTAAGTATGCAAATAATATGTTAAGGGTAATGTTACAGTGCTAACATTGACAGAACCTTTGTTAAAATGTAAAACGTAGAAATAATGTTCCATTAACATTACAGTAAGTACGTTCTCAGCCAACTTTGATAAGACCTTCACGGAACGTTAGCTACATTCTGAGAATGTTCCCTGTTAGCTGGGAATCAATCAAACTTTAATAATAAATATCTTTATCTTGTAAACATGCAATATCCTTTTTAATTCAAATCACTTTTTTATCTAAGAACAGTATAAAACTTTCCGTATAAAACATTGATGTTTCCCGTTTCATTATTTCTCTGAAACTACTTGAAAGTTAGAAGCAGGGAAGATTCTGCTGGATAACCCCTCCCACTGTCCTTTAGCTGGAGTACAGAGATCAGAAATTTCTTTGTACTTAATATTAAGTTCTTGTTTAAGTATTTTATACTGAATATTTATTCATTCATTCCTCCATCCATCCATCCATCCGTCCGTCAACTGCTCACCCTGGTCAGGGTGGCAGGGGGGCCTGGAGCCTATCCAAGGCAGCACAGGGCTAAAAGCAGGGTGCACCTTGGATAGGATGTTAATACTGATAAACTTAAACACACAGCTTTACATTTCAAACCCATTTGGACAATTATTAACTTAACGGAATTTAATTTCCGTTTCAAAAAAATACTCACTTTGCTAGTTAGCTGACGCAGTGTCTCAGTGTGTAACACTATGGTCTCACACGTCCAAGATTGTTTGCCTACCAGCCTGATGTGAGGCTTCCTGCAGTTCAAAAACATGAATTTAGATCAAGTGATGTTTCTAAAAGACTAAATTATGAGCCCTGTGATGGACTGATATCCTGTCTGTGGTTTCCCTTGCCTTGTGCCCTGATATCTGCTAAGTGGTTTTGGAAAATGGCAGATAATACATATATATATATATGTCTCAGCTAACATCCTTAACCACCACAGTACCTGCAGGCACAGCTTCATAGAGGATGTTCTTTCTTCCCAGACTGAGCTCTGGCTCAGGATTTGGTCCATAACTGCCTGTTTTCTCCTGAAGTGAAGCTGGCAGTGGCTCAGTCAGTCTTGGTCCACAACTGGGATGTGGGGGAGGCAGTTGGCAGAGTGGACAGAGATGAAGGGTGGTGCGTTTATGCCACACTGGTTTAGTGTTAAGCCGTGAGTCCAGAGCCAACAGACTCCTGTTATCTTTATAGAGAATATACAGCAAAGCAGAGTTGCTCAATTATGGCAAAAATCATAGCTATTTACCATGACTATCGAAATATCAGGCATTCATTGCACTTTTAAAAAAACTTGTCTTATTAAACACTGGATTTCCTTGAACTCTAAATCTAATTCAACTAAGAAATAAATAAAAAGGAGCTGGAAAGGGGTGCACAGGATTTATAACAACAAAACAAGAGCATCACTGCAAAATGAAGTACAGCACAATAAGCGTTTCAACTTAATTATTTTGTTTTGATAATTGTTGGAAGTCAAAATAGTAACTGAAATAAAAATTCGATTGATTGCCCAACCCAATAGGAAAGTTTGAGCTCCATCTGCCTTCAGTTTTGTAAACAACAGAGCAGACAGTGCAGAGGTTAAGAAAATCAGTTTATGGATTCCCATCCTCAGCAAGATGTGTCTCTTGTACACCAAATACATAGAGAGGAGAATAAAGAATGAGAGAGTGCAAAAAGAGAAGTTAGAGTAGCGAGTGAGCAGACAGATGTTTTAGGTATTAGTTAAAAAAAAACAATATCAGATCATAGATACTTTTCACTCACTCCAGGTGCAACATAATAGCTGATATAATACAGCCCATGATTAGTTATACCTAGATGTGGAGAAAACAATGTGTTTAAAAAAAAAAAACACCACTTACCTTAAATTTGAGCCTGTGAGCCCGAGGTCTAAAAGCAATGGAGTACAAAATTGACAAAGAGAATGTATTCAGAACCGGCTCATCATTCACTGTTAAGTAGGAAATGTGCTCAGACTTGCTCAGCATTGTTTTAATGGAGACTGAATCATTTCAATACATACAAGGCAGTTCTGAGATACAGGACACAAAGACAAAAGCCGTAAAGGTGGGAGCCCATGTGTTTTTCAGCTCAAAAAAAAAATATATATGAAAACACCACATAAAGATCAGTAAAACAGTGGAGTCTCTTGTCATTTTCTCCTTTTCAGCTAACCCATAATGCCAGAGGAATGTAGTCTAACAGGATCCATTTTGAATGGATTTAGGATAAAAATGAGCACTGAAATCAAAAACTGGGGAGTATGTTTTTGTGCCAGACAGAGAACCATCAGATTATGTCTAATGTAACATAATGTAATCTAATCTCCTCTCCTTGGCAACTCACCCTTGGCAGACAGGTTACAGTCTTCCTCTAACATTCCAGACAATACAAAAAAAATGCTCAGGGCATTTTGGTTTCATTCAGTTGTCAAATCTGTATTAATAAAGGTCTTTTAACACTAAACAATACTCACACTGTATGAGGCAATCATTCACTGTTTGGGCACCTCTTGGAACTTGGGTAGAACTGAAAACATTTGGCTGGACTTGATAAAGATATAAAAAATTCACAAATGAAATCTAGAGAAATGTCATCAGCTGCAGCCAGCTCTGCCACAGGCCACCAAACGCTCCACAAGCCGGCATCTTTCCATTCTTTTCCTCAGCTTGCCGTCTTTCTCCATAGTGCCTGCTCCTTCTGCCATGTGGCCTTTCGAACCCCTTGTGAAGCCAGTTTCATGATAAACTGGCTAATTTTTATTTTGCCCTGTTTTCTGGACTCACTTCATAGCTTCACAGCTTCTCAGTCATGATAGGAGTAGGGGTCACCTTTTAAAAACATATATCCAGTATATATTTCAATTTTATTTTACATTATTATATATAATAATGCAGGTCTGAATGCTAGGTTACAGTTTGGTGTCTGGCCCGCTTCATCTGTGCTTGTCAGCAGGACCCCCTACCTTAATACCATATGTGGAAATTGGCTGGATGGTGGGCTTAGATATTTTCAATCACACTTATGGTCATTTTACATTTTAATTACAGAATAAATATCCTATTTATAAGGTTTCTCTTTCAGTTCAAAAAATGTTTTTAAAATTATACTTTATTCACCATTTATTTGCCATTCACTTGCACATCACTATGGATAAAAGTGTTTGCTAAACAAAGTAACTGTACATATAGAATCTAGTCTCACTTCTTAGGCAAATGATAAGAGGATCTCTGAAATGCACAAATGAGTTTTTAAAAGCTGATAGAGGAAAAACCTAGAGAAATGTGAGAGAGAAGCCAGAATTCATCATTTTGTTCTTAATACAAACCTTTCATCTAAGCAGCTTGAACTAAGCCTGCCACAGAATAAAAAACATGGTGAATTTGATGACAAAATCCCACCTCAAAAGGTTAATTTATACTTATGGGTAGAATCTACAGCTTAGAAATGGCATAGCCATGTCCCTAACGCTGTCAGTATGGTGTAGCCATGTCCCCAACGCTGTCAGTATGGTGTAGCCATGTCCCTAACGCTGTCAGTATGGTGTAGCCATGTCCCCAACGCTGTCAGTATGGTGTAGCCATGTCCCCAACGCTGTCAGTATGGTGTAGCCATGTCCCTAATGCTGTCAGTATGGTGTAGCCATGTCCCCAACGCTGTCAGTATGGTGTAGCCATGTCCCTAACGCTGGTCAGTACGGTGTAGTCACGTACCCAGCACTGCATCCTATTCCGTAGTCCTCAGAAATGCGACTACCGGCATCAGGCTACGCCGCAGAGAACACGGCTGCACGGCTACTGGCGGCATAGATTCTATGCAGAAGTACACCGCAAGCAGAGACACCAAGTGAGTGCAGAAAAACAAATTTCTCTTGACAGAACAAAAACAAAGGCCTCACTAAATCTGACAGCTCATTTTCCAGGTGAAGGGTGATGGGCTTCCTGGTGATAAGACTCATTTCGCTCTAGGCCCATAAATACATACAGGAGCTACTTTAAATGATGTAGTTTACATTACATTATATTATATTAATTAATTTCTAGCCATGTTGACCCATTAACCATTAAAAAAAGGCTATGGGGTGTGATCGGTAAAAATAGAGGAAATACATGTTACAAGCTATAAAATGAAAAACTGATTTCTGGGGAAATTTCTCATACAGATATAGACTGAAAACATTTACCCTAAAGATGGCAGCAATCCTGTGTAGTTCTTATCCCCTGAAATAGAGGAAAAATAAAATCAAATTATGGCCTGCATAAATGAATTTTAATTGGCATAATTCATTCTTTAGGGATGAGCAGCAGTTTGATGTCACGGTCTTTAGTGACGACTGTTAGCACTGAGAAACAACATGGTGGAACCCAACCGCTCTGTAACTGGGAGGGAAATAGATTATTTGTGGTTATTCTCTGAAGCACAGAAACAAGGCAGGGGTGCTTCTGTAGGGTGGGTCCATCCTGACTCCCCCCAATACATACAAATTTCCAGAAAAGTCACATTTTCCATCGGTAGCTGATGTAATTTCAGGAGACCAATAAATAAATGTCTGTACACAATCACTTGATGCATATAACTAGACAATTATATACAGATCAGGAAGTAAAGAGACAAAAACCCTCATCAATTTGGGATGAAGTTCTTTGGTTCTAGCAAAACATTTCAGTCCACCATCACAACTGGACTTTGGAGCAATGAAAGAAGGTTGCCGTATTTAACAGACGGTTTTATCGAAAGACTTACATATTTGAGAAAACAGATTGCCCCTGGAGAAATTGGGGAGTAAGCGCACTGCTTGAGGGCCTGGCAGATTTCAGCCGGCAGACTTCCGATCACGGGCTCAGCATTTTGACTTGCAGCGCCACAAATGACCCCCGAAATCTCTGGCATCCAGAGGTAGGGCTTCACATGGGGGTGGGTCAAAGGGTTTTGATTCACCTGTAGATTTTCCCATAATGCTAACATACCACACTGTGCCAAGCACCCTAACAAAAAGGCCTATGCATGCAGAGCCAGCTTCTATGTAATAAAAGGCCCAGGGAGGCCACACCACCTGCTAAAACTTGCTGGCCATCTGGACTACTGATTGTAGCTGTAATGAACACATCTGAACCAGACATTACTGATTTTAAAGGTTTATTTTCATGAGGGCCATACAATCAGAGCATATTGTCATTAATCTGTAACAAGAGACACTAAAAAGGGCCACGACCAGCCAGTATGAAGACATTTCCTCCAGTTTCCTCTGCTTAGTTCCACAATTCCGGCTTCACAAGTGCTGGCTAATTGCTGTAGCCGCTTTCCCCACTAAAAACTCCAGTGGAAATAGTGTTTTTTTTCCCGTCTTGTTTGGTCTGGTGGCCTTCGACCCTGACTGGAATTCACTTAGACTAAACACTCTCTGCCGGCTGTGATTAAATGTTTGCTGTGTCAAGCTCCATCGTTTCACATAAAGCAAAAGCAGACAGAAGAATTTCACTGAAAGAGACAAAACCAGTCTATGTCATAGAAGAATCCTAAATGACTCAAAAGTGTCCTTAATATGTCAACCTAAGTACAATGAAAACAGGGAGCTGGCTGAAATAAAACTGGTACATTTCAGTAAAAACTGAGCTATTTTTTTTTCCTTTTATTATTAATATTAATTACTGCACAACAACACTTGCAGTTAAATGGACACTAAAAAAACTGACCAGTACAACAGACCTACAGTAACTAGGTAATACGATAACTGGATTAAAAAATGTAAACGTTACTACGTGGGTGGCAGCAGAGACCCCAGCGTATCGTTTATAACCCGCAAATGAATGCAGGGAGGATAAGGGGGGGGGCATATATTTTCATATGTAATCAAATAATCAGATAAGCCTTTACAGCAGGTCATTTCGGATATGGAAGTAAACTTTTGTGTTTGGTTAAAGTGTAGAATCCATGACATTTACATCTCACAGCGCTGAGATATGAGCAAAGACATACAGCCATTAGTCTCAACACCTATGTTAATATGCTGTTAGAAATGATGTTCTTCATGCAATACATTTGCATTACTGATGGTAACTCAGCAGCATCTTCAAAGCTCACACACCTCGGACTGGGCTGTACATCAGCTTTGCTTGTGACAGTGCTGCTCTTTGTCAGAAAGCGTGAGTGAACACTCACGCTTCCTGAGGGAGAGAGGAGCTTCACATAGATTTTTAAATTCATATCATGCTTTAACCAACCAGGGCCCATGAAAAGAAAACTGGAGGATTTTCTATGGGGTGAAAATGGGAGCAAAGAGCCGAGTAATTTGCCATCAAAGCATTCCAAAAATCCAGATTTGTACCTTATTCTCCAGTTTTATCGACGCGGGCACCATACCCATGTTTACCTGTGCCTTTACTCATTTTAACATCCATAGCCATTCAACTTCTAACCTGGAATAGTTCCAAGGCAATCTTCCAAAGTATTCTGTAAATAAAAAATTAGACTACCATGACAATGTGAAACACTTTAACTGCTTTTGGGGACTCGTCCTCCTGGAAATCTGCATCGGTTCAAGAATAATACCAAAAACAAAAGTGGTCTTGACCCTTTGGAGACCAAAGTTTGATTCTCCAGCTGTGTGTGTGGACTTCCTCATCACGGGGTTTCCGTCAAGTTCACCAGTCCTCCCCGTGTCATAACGGGGTGTCCTCCAGGAGTTCCCTGGTTCAGGTATGAATCCATACATGAATGGTGTGTGCTCCTCGGAACGGGTTCATACACCATCCTGGCTCGTTTCCTGCCATCGTTTTCAAGATAAGCTCTGAATGGCCACGATTGGACAAGTGATAGCCTGTAGAATATTAATAAATGAATAAAACCATATAACTTTCAAACACTAAACTAAAAAAGCGATGATATTTTCATCTCATTTTCCAGAGGCCTCATATGAATTAGCGTTACTGTTACGGTTTCGCAGGATCAGACCAGCCACTGAGAGTGTTCCTGGTGGCCCGCGTTCCTCCCCCAACACTGAAATTATATAGCCTATATATGACCACAATTAGTCTCCTGGTGGCCACCAATATATCCCCCCCTCCCCCCAGGTGGTGACCATTTGACAGTAAATTCCCAGGCTGCTTTTTGCCATCAGCCACCGCTGTCGTTTTGCCAGTTGACTTTTGCTGGTGTGGTTTGTGCCCTAAAGTGATACGTCGCCCTTCGGGGGGGGGGGGGGGTTTGCATATTCTCCTTTTGCTCCGGTTTCCAACAGCAGTTGAAGGACAGGCTATTACATCTATAGACTATTTCATCCTGTCCGGAGTATATATGCTGCTTGGCTTGGCCATGGGCTGTTTTATCAGAGAATGATAATACTTTGACTAGTATAGAAGTACAAATAAATACAGATAGGAATTCCTTAGTCTTCACATAGTTCTCACACTTACTCTTCTATGAGAAAAATAAACACAGGTGAAAGTGGAACTTGAGGTCAGAGTGCTGAATCATTAATTCACCCTGATGACCTGGAGCAGGTTTCTGGATTAAGTTCTTGCTCAGGAGCCTGACAGTGTTATGGCTACACTGCCATTCACAGCTCTTCAGCTATAGAAGCAGGTTGATTATTAAGCCTCCTCTTCAAAGAACCCAGCCCAAATGCACCAAGCCATAAATCTTTGCACTCACTCTCTCACAGGCTTCCTGGGTCAAGCCACACAGCCACTGTACCTGTCAGTATTCCTGATTGGAACAGAGCTATGGGGTAAAATAATTTTTTCAGCATAACTCGGGTTTAAAGCAAGATAGACTATCTGCAGTCTCTTAATCCAGTGCGGCATAAAGGGACACTATCACAAAGTAATTAACACATTCATTGAGAAGGTGCCCTACCATACCACTTATTCTCTGAATGTTAACCGTTAAACTGCTAAACTTGTGGAAAATGTGGCAGTTCTGCTTATAAATCCCAGGAAAAAATCTAACTGGAGACACGTATATCTAAGATGAGATATTTTCATTAGACACTTATATACAATTATGTTGCACAAGTCAACTTAAACATGCCATTAACTAGAAACCGTAAGAATGCAACACCATCCTAACAAACCATCTAAATTAAAATCAGAAATGAAAAGCTCATGAATATCATTTGGATTAACATTAGTGCGACATCAACATTAAGCAACATAACTCATTTGCTAAAAGTTTTTATTCAGATAATAGAAATAATCCAACAGACACTCATTATCAGGAAAGTCAGTCATGCATGCAGTTTCAATTCCACAAACACATTACTGTCCTGTCTTCCTGCACATTAGAATGTCACCTCACCCTGGAGTTACAAACCAGTGTGCAAACCCAGCTCCACAGCTACTTGTTCAGGAAGCGGCCCAGAGTACAAAAATATCAGCCTGATCACACTCTGAATGACGTAATAAAGGGCAGGGGACCTACTGAAGGCTGACCACACAACCATTCTCTGCCACCTTGAGAATAATCACAGAGATTCCAATAGAGGTGTGTAGCAATGCATATTACATATTGCTACATTATGCAATAGCGCGACAAAATGTAACAAAATTGATAATGACGACATTGATAATATACTCACAAAACTCAACAGGATGTTATATATATAAATAACATCTTGTTGAATTTTAACAATGCTTTGTTGCATGGTAAATGACAACACATTAGTTAATAACATCACATCATGTGATGAAAATGTTACATTTTGTCAAGTTATTACATAATGCTTTGCTTTGGTATGACAAACATAAATAAGCAGGTCAGCATGGTGCTGGGAGCACATTGAAAAGCAAGTTTTCCTGGTCTTGGGGCACTAGGCTGAATTTAAGCTGAATTTGCCTCTGAGAAAGCAGACATCTTGCAAAAATGACTAAAAACTACAGAGATAATTAAATTCTCTGTTACATTGGGCATGGGGGTTAAATCAGTGCTATATTTAACAAACTCATTTAAGTAAAAACAGCAAGGAATTCAAACAAAAGTCAAGATATGCTTCAGTGGGCCAACTTATGTTCCAGATGCCTTTGGCCTTGCCACCATACAGCTTGACCTCATATGGAAATCAAAACCCTACCAATGATTTAAATTACAATAAAGAATGTATATGGACTAAACAATCTTAAAATGCAACCTGCAGGCACACAAGTCTGATTAAAATTATCCAGAGCAAAATGGTAAAACATTCACCACGGACATGTGAACCTACCTAGAAAACGCCACCAGCCAAGGGAAGATACCACAGGTTCCTTAAGGCTGATTATTACTTCTGAGCCAAACCCGGTCACCTGTAGTTACAATTTCTGGGGAGGTCTGTGTCAGGCTAGGGCATAGGGTGCAGAGTGAACAGAGCATGGGAACATAGGTACCAATGGCACAGATTCTACACAGAAATGAAAAACAGCCGTAAAAGCACACGTAGTTATTGTTAACAAAAAGCTTGGCACACAGGCTGAAAATGTTTCTTGCTCATATATTATAACAATTACAGAATCGTATTGAACAGAAGCTGCAAGTGAGTCACTCACCAAAGCCTAGAGAGCAGGGCTTAAGCTCATCTGATTTGTGGAGTGTTATGAAGTATGAAGTGCACATAGATCAGACATAACTAAGAAACGGACTCCAAGCTAGTTACAGAAACAGTATGTAGCTGTACCTCCCCCCTCACCCCAGGAAGCTAGGAAGGTGATAAGCTGCACAGCCTCGAGGAGAGATGTGCAGAAAGGACACACCACAGTTCTGAGAAAAGGGAGGCATCACTGCGCAGCTGGTGCAGGCCGGCACAGTGTGTCGTCTGCCAGGAAGCAGTGCAGCTTACCGCGTTGCTAGACGGAAAGCGCAACGACGAGACTTCTGCTGCACGCGAAACCGCACACAGAGTGGCTGGGCAAGGCCAAGCACGGGCCAAGCATGGGCCAAGCACGGCTTCGCTCAGCGCTTTTAACAGCAGCTCAGATGCTTCTGACCCAACAGACTGTTGAACCAAAACAAAACTAAATATGCATAAGGGACAACAAATTTAATTTATAAACTTTATTAGGTAGTTACCAACATGATCTACAGCACTGAATACAAACAAGTACAGGCCTGAGCAGAAAGAGTGAAAGGTACCATGAACCAATGCCAGCAGAGTGTAAAGGCTCTCCACACATCTAAAAAGTTAAAAATAATAATAATAATAATAATAATAATAATAATATGAATGTCCTTGCAATTCCCACAGTCTTGAGTTTTACAATCAGGAACATTTATCTACAAGTATATTTTCAGGATTGCAAGCTTAAACATCAAGGCCCATTCCTCATACATTCCACATGAAGCATTCACAGACCAACGGAGGCACAATTAGGGAGAGGGGAAAAAAGCATTAGATTCATTTCGGTAATTTGTTGGGTGTGGTAATACAATCACAGTGATTTCATTTAAAAAAAAAAAAAACCTTTAAAAACCAAGCAGTATTACACAAACAGGCACTTCAGATATTGCAGCAACAACGGAGCCTAGCTGGTTCTAGGGGATGCATGTAAACCGTGTAGCACCCATAACAGAAGTGAAATCCACCGCAAATACTGTCACTTTTTCCCCCTGCTACCAGTCTTCCATAACTGTTTGGAGAAAAGGTCTTACTTCACACTGTCGTTAGGGGTCTGATGACACACTGTCTAATGACCTTTTGGGCAGCATCTGAAACTCCGGACAGAAAATGTGACTAGACCAGCAGATGTATTTTAGCACTGATCAACTGTGAATTGTTGAAAGTTAGTAAGACCATTGTTTTTCCAAATGCTAAAATGGTGAGACATATGAAGGACCAAAAATAGTTCTGTTAAAACCAGAACTATGGTTTGCAAACAAAAACATTCCCAAGCAATGCTAGGATTTTATGAAGGCAAGGCGAGACTCGTTCAATCTAGTCAGAGACCCTGAATCAGTGCTTCATATCTATAAATATTTCCAGTACGACTGAAGCAATGCTTATTTCCACAAACATAAAGGAGTGAAATAAGAAAAACTGTAAAAACACCCAAAATAAGGGTAGATAAGGTGATAATAAAAACAGCAAAGGTTAGAAACAAACCAGATGCCAGATCTGAACAGAGGTGATTGTGTCCAAGATTATCTGTAAGAAGGATGATCCTTCCCCAGGTAAGGACAGAGGTGCCTCTACAGCTGAGTAGATGTTTCCTTGTAGATGGGGCTCTCCTCATTGGTCCCTGGAGGCAAGTTCTTCTCAGTCAAACAGGTATTGCATCCCAGACTGGGGTATAAAAGGACTGTCACTGGTAAAGCAGGTAGTCTTTGAGGGAAGCTGGCAAGGGGAGGCTGTGAATTTCACCCAGCCGCTCCCTCCCCAGCGCCAGACGCACAGAACGCCGACAAAGGTCCATCAAGGGCAAGGGTTCCGCTGCAGAAGAGAATCAGAATTCATAATCAGTCAAGTTCAGTGTCCGAGAGCCAACTGTTCATTTGATTTTATATCCAAAATTGATTCAGAGCCTGAAAGGGATGTTTAAAAAATAAATAAACAATTTAAAATCCCTGTAGAATGTTTGCAGAACGTTGCATCTGGCAAATCTCTAATTGGGGAAGTCCACAGAAAACCAAAATATCTGGCATCAATCATTTGCATCCAAGAACCAGCAATAACATGTATATTCTATAACATGTATAGTCTATATGTGAAAAATCTAAGGAAGACAATTTATATGGAGGGTGTTTGAGATAATGCTCAAAAAATAAATGCAATTTAAAGAATCATTTATAAACATGTAATTTAAATGTATTACAGTAGTCCCCCCATATCCACGGTATTAGGTATCATGATTGCTTGGTCCCAGAAAGAAAAAAAAAAGGTAACCTAGTGTGATACTGATTTTTCCCACCACACCATTCCTTCATCCTTTGAGTATAAAAAGCAGGATTTTCATTGCTCCGTAATCCCTAGATATGATACATTTTCCATAACTCTGTCATCTTTTGAGAATTAGGCTAGCACCTATTATATAAATGAAAGCTGTAGTTATATACTGTTTATTAGCACTTACATCTTAGAGTACTGTACAACCACTATCTGTGGACTATCTTCGTAGTGTTTCTATGTGCAAAGTACCACAATGTATTATCATTAACTGGTATTGCTAACCACGGCTAACAATGAACCCTGCTAGAACTGGGGCCTGTTTCAGAAAGCAAGATTTCTTGCTTAGCCAGAGAACTTGTCAGATTTAAGGTAGTCTCGGCTAAATGTAAGTGAATGAAGACAGTCATTAAAACTGGGGTACCTTAAATCCAACAAGGTATCTGACTAAGCAAGAAATTCTGCTGTTCGAAACAGTTCTCTGGTATTGCTAAATGGCTTTCCGACTTGTACTAGACCACATTTAACTCAGGTGTGATGTCATTTCCTGCACCGACTGTGAACCACTGATGTAAGAACGCAGCATTGCTGTTTTTCAAATACGTCACAAGTAAAAGAGACCCTGTGCTCAAAATATCCACTTGTTCACTCACCTCACTGACTAGAGTTTGCTGCATGGAACACACACTAGGGGCAGATAGTGTTTAATATACTTCAGACAGTAGGTGGATTTTACACTGCTACATAATTATGTACCGGATATTCGTAATCGTTGCATAAACAAATGCCAGAACATTCCCTCTAGGATGTAACTATAATGTTTTTGCTTTTTTCCCCATATACAGTGGTACCTCGGTTCTCGAACTTACTAGAACTCGAATTTCTTGAAAGTCGAACAAACCAGTTTGACCTACAACTCGATCTGAATATCATAAGTCGAACCGTGAACGCTGACCTAATATAAATTGTACACGCCAGGAAATGAGTCACACGGCACGTCTCTGAGCGGAAACAAAAGGTAACGCTTCAGTGTTAGCCTCGCATTTGCTGTAGTAGCAGCGCTTGTTGGTGATAATGCTATTTTATTGAAAATACTGTATCAGGTAATACA
>JAODJU010000069.1:479337-489342 GCA_026776725.1 Gnathonemus echidnorhynchus
CTTTGCTCTTGAATTTAATGTAAAATAAAGTTGTCCTCCGAAGAGGGGGGGTGGTGGTGGGCAATTAAAAAAAAAAAAAAAAAAACTACATGCCAAAACATGGACACCAACGTCACTATTTTTCAATAAGCAAATGTCGACCAAATACAACGTTAATTTAGATATGTTGCTTTGTTTTGTGGGACTGGGAACCTCCAATAGTGCATAAGATGTGTGGAAGGTTAAAGTTTTCCCGTGTCTTGTACTCGTATGGCTGTACATTTTTTTTGTTTATTATCATAGTTAACATGTACAAGTGACATTTTCTATGCGCCGTTTTAGTTTGGTAATGTGCAAAAGGACACTAACCCTCATTGGACTGCACGGATGCTAATTTGCAATACATGCCTACATATGTTAATGTGTCTATTCGTAATTCCATTGATTATTAACGTTAGCATTTATCGGCCAGCTTGTTGTAACTGCTATGCTAGATAAGAGATCTAAAGTCTTTTCTGTGTTTTATTTATTATAGTTCACTCATTTTCACCGGTCACATATGGAGAAAACACATAGCAGGAAACGTTTAATACAGTATACAGTACACAACTGTATAGACATTTATAAATATACTAAAAATGTAATAAATGGTGCAAAGGTGACATTAAATCAATATCTCAAGATGGTTGACAAACCCACTACCAGTAGTGTGCTTGAAATATCTCCTCACTTAACGACCTAGTTGTAGGAACGGAACTCTGTTGTTAAGGCGTGCCTGTATTCAATGTCTAAATTCAAGTTCGAAACCTGAACTTACTCCAAAAGACTCAAAGACTTTCAGATGTGCACACATGCACATGCAACATACACAAAATTCAGATACATTCCCATTAGTGGTTTTAAGCTTAATGGAACAAACTATATTGTACTGTTGTTTTTGGGATATTATTCTTTACTTGTTTCTCAAGCACCGGCTGTCACAGAACCTGGTTCAATTGAGGCTAGGAGAAGGAATGTGAACTGTACTGTACCACATGTAACGTCTGATATCCATTCGGCCTTCCTGTAGAAAGCAGTATAGCAACAAGACTCCAGAAACAACTTTACTGCAGTGTGTTTCTGCATCACCTGGAACAAACTGTTCAGAAAAATCTACCCACAGCCTACAAAATTTATTCAGAGAAACAAGGTTCCATAGTACCACACTGATTTTTTAAAAAAAAATCACACAGATGCATTTTAACTGTGGAATTTGCAGCACAGAAAATGAGCCCCACCACAACACAGCCAAAGTGTTCCTCAGATTTACAGGACAAGCTATACTTACGGTCCAGTCCATTGATGTAGCGGATGCGGATTTCACAGTGCCCCCACACTGCACTGACTACAGGGTAAAGCTTCCGGCCCTTGAGTCCCCTGAATGCGACCCCCAAGTACTGTCCATCCACAACAAAGCTCAGTGTTCCCTCATCCATATCCAAGACTACTAGAAATGAGTCTGGCACAATAAAGGTCTCATCTGGCTCCAAGAAGGCTGGGTAGGTTCTACTTGGTTGGTTCTTGCAATCATGGTACAGTTTGTTCCGACCTAGGTCCCAGCCCCAGGATTCATGGTTATTACCCACCAGGGCAGTGTAGCCCACTGAGTGCAGGGGGGCTTCACTTGTTGCCACTCCCACCACAGCATGGGTGCCTCGTTGGCGCATTGCCCAGGTGATTTCCCATACGTGCAGCCCACGAGTGTAGCCCACCCGGCCACGGATGCCATCCGTACTCTGGGCCACAGGGTGTCGGTGAAAAACTAGCTTATTATCCTCCTTGACGAAAACATTGAGTGAACGGTCGTCATTGTTCCAGGAGTGTTGCACTTGCACCTCTGGACCAGCAGGGGGCATATCCAGCAGCAGATCCAGGCGGGCCGGTTTTGCATAGTCCAGGGCTTGCAGCTCCAGCTTCAGGGGCCGATATGCCGGGTCCCGCATGTCCACAGTCCGTATTCCTCCAGGAACCTTCTGGCCCATGCTCAGGGTGGCCTTAAAGGCCTCACCTGCCCTCCCCCCTTAAAAGGGCAACAGAACACAATGAAAGGCAACCCTTACTGCAGAGTATCACTAGTACAAATCCAGTCGTGGGCAGTACAGGCCAAGTAATGGTGGGGGGAGGGGGAGGGGATCTACAGTACAATCAGTCGAACCCACCTGCAGAGAAAAGAAAAAACGATTAGTTTGTGATATCTCCCAGCCCATAATCAAAGCCACACCGAAGGCCCACTGACCATGCATGTGCACACTGTGTGCCAGCTGAGAAGCAGCTTTCCAGGAATGAGCAATGCTACATAATATAGCCTTAAGCATGTGTTCTTTTAGCAGCTATGACTGCCGGCAGTCTTCCTTCCAAAAACTTACTCTGCTATCCCTGTATGTACAGTAGACCAAAAGCAGCTAAACACATCAAAGTCAGCAGAGAGGAAATAGAATGCATGTTATTCAAAGGGAAGAAATTTGAAACACTAGCATTAAAAGCTAACATCTCAAACAGATCTCCCCAATCATAGGGATTCATTATGCACTGAAGGCACTTTGACGAAACAGGTTACATTACATACTTCATATGCTTTACAGTTGTGGGGACAATCATTTACAATAACTGCAGTTTAAAAAAATAATACAAATTTTAAAAATGGCTTGCTACTTTCTGAACTTCAAACACCCTCCATAGCCCTCCCAAAGCACCCTCCATAGCCCTCCCAAAGCACCCTCCATAGCCCTCCCAAAGCACCCTTCAGCCCTTCACCTTAGAGCTAGAGCAAAGCCCTGAACAGACACTTGTATTACAAAACTATACATTTGCCTAGAAATTCAACATTAACTGGCTGATGTACACAACCATGGCTGTGCCTCCAGCTGGAGCTGTGAGTGGCTCTGTGGGTTAAGACTATGTGCCCATGATTGGAAGGTTGCTGGTTCACATCCCTCTGCTGGAAGAGTGATTTCACTGTTAGGCCCACGAACAATGCCCTTACTCCAATTGCACAGAAGATGTTGCCTGATCCTCAGTTTTCTGTCACTTTGAACAAAAATGTCTGCCAAGTATATAAAATGTTTGAGAAACTACCCAGAACCCAAACTAAGGGAAGAGAAATTTCTATTTTCTAAAATTCAGTTCATTTTTGTATAGTGCCTTTCACAAGTTGCCCCAAGGCAACTTATGTCCTTCAACAGAGCAAACATTATATTAGATTCACATAAAATCAAGATGTCCCCTGAAAAGGACCTACTTACTGCCAAATGACACGGAACTGAAAGTTCACATTTTTGACTTCAGCCTTAATCTATACCAGAGTCCACTGCAACAGTAGCTGTTAAGTCCTACATCCTAATGGAATAAACCCCACATAAAACCCAACAATACAATGCTTCCCCCCCGTAATTACATTACCACTTTACAATCAATGCCCTGCTGTGAAAGGCTGTGGGAAAGATAAATGAAAAGCAGAAGCAGAGGCTGCTTAACCCTCATCCTGTTAATCACAGCTAAACAAATCCACCAAAACGACAATAATCACAGCTAAACAAATCCACCAAAACGACAATGCAGGGCAAAGCTGAGAATTACGAAAATTTGTTATTGTTACCAATCACATATGAAAGGTGTTTGTGAGGCTTTGTAATGAACAGTTTCAGAAAGATGAGTGGAGAGAAGGAAAGGGAGAGAGGGAAATAAAGAAAAACCTAGAATAAAGCTTGTCTAGACAAAAGATAACAGGAAAGGGAATATTAAAAATGTCTGACTTTTAAAACTAAGCAGCCATATCCCTACTGACGGAAAACACAACAGGCTGAAGCAGGCCGAAGCAGGCCTGAAGCTATGCAGGGGGGGCTAAAAATCAAAAGAAAATCAACAGTGGCAGCAGGCACAACACAGACTCCAAATACAGGCAAGGCATCATGGTGCAGGAGCATCCCAAAAAGATTCCACTAGTTATGTAGGGTAGCTAAATGAGGCAGACAAAGCGTATACGCAATACTCGTATTGCAAGACCTCACTCGTTTATCAAGTTAAAAACTGTTAATTTTGCTTGTCTTGCAAAATACTCGCAAACCAAGTAACTCGAAATCCAAGGTTTTACTGTATAAAAGATTTTTAAAACTAGTGAATACAAATGAAAAAAAAAAATGTATGCCAAATTTTTTAACTGGGCTACTAGAAACAAAGTACTGTTCCACTTCGGTTGTAGATATTATTTTACACATTTTTGAGGCACTTGCAGTTCAATTTGAATTCCTTCCAAGCAAGTAAAGTGCTGAATGCTTAAAATGACCCACCATTTTTCTCCCACTGGCAACAGCATCACTTCACTGTGATTGCAGCCCCTCAGGTATCAAGCTGTAGCGCAAAACAGCCCATGCTAGCGACTCCCAAATCATTCATTGCTTTTTTCATATTACTCGCGTTGTCTCGCACAATTGCGTGTGCTTTGTTTAGTGTGATTTTCTACTAAATGCTGCTTCCACCTCTCAAAAATTTGTTTTTACAAATATTGCAAATCACTACTACTAGTTGCTGTTAAAAGTGTAAAATACTTCCAGAATGTCACCCTCTTATCTGATTTTTATTTTTTTTTACGTTCCTTGTACTGCCATGGGTATGCATATGATGTCACTGCAGGTGGAAGTCACTGCACTCACACCCACTGAGTGGCAAACAGGCTGAGTGGCAGCGTTAGCGTTCAGCTTGAATGCCGCAAAAAACATCTAAAAATGGAAAGGAGCCGTCATGCAATTGATTGTACAAATAGCTCCCATTTCGTACTAAACCTATCTTTTTAGAGACTGCCAAAACCTAAATAAGTATTGGATGTAGACTGGACGCATAAAGCCGATACCTGATCCGTCAAATAGGCCTGGATCAGCGCCAATACAAATCCAGATATTGGATTGGTGCATCTCTAATATTATCAAAATAATACAGCTAACACCCAAGTAAGAAGAAGATACAGTTTTCATGCTAATGGTTCAACTATTTACTGAACTTGAGACAAATACAAATAATGCCATAGTGACACTCGAAAATCCATACGGGAGGAGGAAACAAACTGGCCTAAACTTATGTTTCAAGAATATATACGTACAAACGTACATGGAATACATTCCTAGCAAATGGGCATTCAACTAGCAAAAAAGTCATAAGTAATGATATCTCGGCAACAACTCAAAAACCAAAGACCAAATTTTCTGGAGATGTTCATGACATTATGAGCTAGATTTAGTAAAAACAAAATCAATTTTGAAATATAGGTTTTTTTGTCATTGAATTTTTAATAATCAGTTATTACATAGTAAATATTCATATGGGGATGGCATATTTATTCAATCCATAGAGCTGGACAATAGCTTTAAAACAATATAAGAACCATTTCTGTGCAGCTTATATTAAGGTAAATATAGCTAGTCAAAATCATAGCCCCCCCCCAAAAAAGTAAACTTTGTTCGCTTAAATCTCCATCAGTATTAATCAAAAACACGCCCAATCTCAATGAGTTACTCATGTGACCAAATCAGCATGCCAAGTTCCATTAAAATCCGTGACGATGAGGTCTGATGATTTGACATGGAATGACCCAGCACTATTTTTGAACTTTACATCTCACATACATATTCAAATACCCCACCGCAACAAGCAGAACTACCATTTGAAGAGACAAGCCCAAAATATATATATTTTAATAATAAAAACATGGTCAAGATGAATTTGAATTGTTAGTGTCACTACACACAGCCCCCAAATGTAAAGAACTTTGCAGAACAGTACATGAATAATAGGCAGGCAGGAGAGGCAGCCTAATTGAATTGTAGACAAGAGTTCATTGAGAAGGGTTTTGGCCCCATCTCTATTGCAAGTAAACAACCATTTAAATGGGTCATGTCATTCCACTGAAGGCTAAACAGAGGGAGAGGCAAAACCATGCAGGGGATGGCAAGCCTGTGAATGTAAACAATGTCCCTCTCAATGGCTGTCCAGCCTTTAGAAAGAATGAGACATGTTAATTTGCACACCCTGTGCAGTCTGAACCCGTCACTTCCACCTGACCATCCAGATGAGAAACTTTAGCTTCCTGCTAAAAATTTCAATGTCACGTAACAAGCTGGCACTTGAATGTCTGCCAGCACTTACCTCAGAGGAATAACCTAACTGCACAGCTTGGGGAGTCCCAGAGGCAAGCTTGATTATGGGGGAGTAGCCAAGGATGATCACACTGAAGTGGGCCCCAGGTGGCAGTAGTGAGCACGTGCTCATGTGTGAAGAAAATCCCCACTAACAGCAGGGCCAAAACAGCAAAGGTTCAAAGCAAGGTGTGGAGAAGTTCACCGTAAAACTTAGGTTACACCCACATGCAGCGTACTTAACCCACAAGAGTGCTTGCTGGGGATTTTTTTGCTGCATCTCCTGAAGAACAACTAAGCAGCTGACCTTTAAGGAGCCGCAGCTGGAAGGGCCAGCCAGACCTGATTGAAATGCATGCAGAGCTCTTGTTTCTGGGGTGGGGGGGGAGACACAGGCAACACTGGGGCCTCTTGTCCTGACCATCAACCCCCACTTAATCCTCATGCAAATTGGGGCTTGGATAGTGTGCCTAGTCTGTAAATCAAAACCCTCCTTCCCTCCATTTCATCAACATAGTCATCCCACAAACACATCGCAGGCAGAGGTCATGGAAGAATCATGACTGAACGATTATGGACTGAATACTGGTCCAGGTGGAGCTCATGATTCACACAGCACTGGAGTCTGTGGGATCAAAGCCACCACAATCATATCCAACTGAAGGTTTCACACTCTCATTAGATCACTGCAGTACAGATCATTCACTGGCTTAGCAAGTTCCAGATGCCCCAGACTGACAGTCTGAAGGTTGTGACTGGTTACTGCACTGGATTTTAGCTGGGTGCACTGCCAGGGTAATTATGGAGCCCTAGGGACAGTGTTCACCCACAGGCAGTGAAGCTCACAAGAGATACATACAGCTATGGCCAATATGACACTACCTAAAAATAACAAGATGCAGGACTATTGGACTATATTACCACATAACCCATATGGGTATATGAATAAACAGGCTATATGCTCTATATGTTTCTAATAATAGTAATGACTAAGAAAATAAAACCTGGAAACACAGAAAGGCCGCCCCAAGCCAAAAAACGACACAGCAAAACAGTCAGTAGAAACTGAGAAAATGCTGGCTACACCTTCAGCAGTGGGACAGTCATTTAAAAGGCAACAGGAATCCACTGCAAATGTCCTACAGGTGAATGGTTAAGCGTGTCTGCATTTCCACACTAAACACCTGGTATGTGCATGAAGGCGAGGGGGCACCTGACAAAGTGACAATGATTCCTTTTGCTAGTTTTTCCTGTACTTGGCAGCAGTAAACATACAGACAGCTTAAAAGGGCAGCCAGTGAGCAGCCCTATATGAGACAGCATCTGATGGCCCCATTCCATAGCTGTATAAGCCCCATGCAAAATGGCCACACACTACAAAGACACTGCTAGTTTCAGTGCAGGTTATTACAAGAGAATACTGGAGGAAAAAACACGGAACCTGCTCACATAAATGAGCGCATGCAGATTCCCTAAAGGTCCCAGGAGGAGCATTGCGATATTCCTGCCAAGTGTGGGCCGACCATGATTGTTAGACTACATGCCTACAATATGAGATTCACCCCACCTTGTGTGAAAAGGGAAGAAACCACCATTTTTAAAATGTAACCAATTTATCGAGAAGGGTCTGGCTGCAGGAGGAGCCTGAGAGCATGCATCCACTCTCAAGCCCCTACGTCATTTCCGTTAAAATGACAGAATCCGTCTTCCCAAACCCCAATACCTAATTTCCGTTTAAACGATAGAATCCGTCTCAAACCTGAACAATACCGTTGTACATATGTGTATAAATATAGTGCTACTGTATGTTATTATTGTGAGACAGACTATAGCTAATATGTACTTTTAATAATTATTTTCTTGTGCCATATTTATTAAAGTACAATATTTCATAGTATAATGACAGCATTTAAATCTTATATTAATATCTATTTTTACTCGTCCTGTTATTCTTTATCTTTATGTTCATCTTTAGGCTAAAATTTACGTTTTTTATATATTATTTATATGTATATTTTAAGTGCCATTTCTTTTACTGTGTAAAGCTGGAGCCATGTCGTCTCCCTCTCTATATACTTGTATAAACAGCAGCTGAGATGACTATAAAGTTTACTTTGACTTTGACTGACTTATGTGACCGAGCACTAGTCTTAGGACTTTAAGGTAAACACGCGTTGCCTGTAGTAAGGAGAGGAGATCGACACACACGTATTTCGATGTGATGATTCATTTTTAAACTGTTAAGCCATACATCCGCGTTTTAAGAATTATATGCGTGATAAGATGGATGCTGTAGCGGCTGTCGGCAAATCGTAATCTAATGCGACAAGACGGATTCTGTCATTTTAACGGAAATGACGTAGGGGCTTGAGAGTGGATGGGGCCTGACAGGGGACACATGCTCTCAGGCTCCTCCTGCAGCCAGACACTCGTGAATTTATCAGATTCATATTCATAGAATATTAGCCAAAAATGAAGTCATTCAGAAAGGTTATTTTGAATATATTCATGTTATGTATCCTTTGAGGGGAAAACTGGTTTAATGTCATATTAAACAACATGATTAGTTTACACCCAGGAATATACCAGAAACGATTATATAATTTTGGATATGACTGTTAGCAGCAATTTTGTACCAGTTAGAAAGCGTTCCTCAAAATAAGGTATTAAAAAGAACAATTCACATCTCGAACTGAGTTTATCAGGTTCCACGAAATGTCAAAATCTTAGTCAGTGAATTGGCAAAACTAAACAGCCAAAGCCAAAAGTCAAACGCTCAATACCAATCCAATCAACACCAATCCAAGACAGTCAGTCCCCATCTTACAGCCCTGCACTGATCATTCGCACACATCTAAGGTATTACTCCCCCTAATGGGCAGATTACCAGTTAGACAAAATAGGCTATTCTGAGAGGATTGATTACATTAAGAGGGTATAGTCTATTAGGGAAACTCCCATAATTCCAATGAAATTAGTTCTGGTGAGTTTGGTAGGTTCTCTAGTTAGTATAGAAATTAAAACTTCAAGCTTCAAGGAAGGTCAGGATAAGTTCATTTTGAGCAGCTCTGTTCATTGCATGAGGAACAGTACCACAGATGATTCCACAGCACAGTTAGAGTCCTGCTACAACACGCAATATCCCACTGTGAATCGATTCTAACGCAAATGATATATTAATACCCATGTCCAATACAACACGTCACATTTGTATTTGTATGATTTTCAGTTGGAGAAAAAAAGTACTAGATGCACTACAATGTGATGTGGTCTTAGTGATAAACACGACTTTCACACAAAAACAGCTATCCACATGAATGATTCTTTTCAGTGAATGGTCAAACCGAATTTCAAATCAAGAATCAAACCTTTTAAACATCCCCCCATTGCACAGATCAAAACCCTACAGATCAACCCTATTTTTCCCCATTGGATATGTGGCTGTTTCTGCTTCTACACAAAAATCTACCTTACTGAATGCAAGGTTTTTCAGGAACGCATTAGTTGCGCTGGAACAGGTCTGACTAATCATGAAAACTACCTTAGCAGGGAAAGAAAGTGGGGAAAGCAATATTCTGGCACTTGGGTAGTTAATAGGACTATTCTTCACACTCTCTTTGTTTCCTATAATAATTTTGTTCATTATAGAACATGACGCGTCAGCTACCTGTAATTTGGATCAGGGACAACTTAACAGTAGGGGTGTAACGATATAATCGCAGTACGATATTCGCGATGCTAAAATGTTACAATATGTATTGTAGAGTGTTGGCAATACATTTACCATATGACGGCAGTTTAACCCTTTAAACCCTATAATTCTAAACAGGTCGCCTGGACATATTTGGTTGTTTTAGCTGTA